>JARQZK010000161.1:25000-146233 GCA_030704885.1 Cynegetis impunctata
CGCTTGTTTGCCATATAAACAGGACAACAAAAAACAAATTATATATTATACACTGTTAACAGTTTTCTCTTTTCTTTTGGTATCATCAAATAAAAAACAACTCATGACGATAATTTTTGGTAGATCAAAAATCAAATAGACTAGATTCTACATTGTAATAGCAAATTATAGGATAGGTCATCTTGTTCGGTTAGATTGGTTAGGTACCCAAAAGTCTAAATTATTTATTAACTATAAATCAAAAGTAAGTAACAAGTTTTAATTTTAACGAGATCAAGTTCTTTTTACTTATTCAACTGAACTTGGAATTTTTCAGACTTGCCAATTCTTCCCAAAATGTCTTTATTTTTCATCATGAATTTTAAAAAGTCGGAGCAATTCAAGTCTTTAAAATTAGACTTTGTTTTGATCAGAGAAGAAAGCGTATGTGTATTTAGCAAGTTTCTTTCCTTCCTCCATTACTGCGACCCTAGTGAAAAAATCACTCTACATAAGCATTGTGAGCTGGTATACAAAAATATTACTATGCAATTTTGAGCAGTTTAGAATATAGATGTTTCGAAATAATTCGGCTACAACTGGTTTGCATTTAATAGCTCATCTCCGTCACTGACACTCAAGCTTCACACACCCGGACACAAAATTTGTCCGGGTTTTACCCGGACATATTTTGAAAGCCCTGTCCGGACGCCCCTTAAACTAGGACAAATCCGGGGAAACCCGGACGGATGGCAACCATACGCATGACGCACGTTTCGGTGGAACTTCACCTTCTAACTATGTTCCTCTGTTATATCGAAAATAAGAAATAAAGAATGACAAAATGTGTAGAAGGGGTAAATAGAAAGATGGTTATAAATAATTATTAGAATAGGAAAAACCAATTCTGAACTGCTAGTCAGGTAGTTCGGTAATTTTGAAAATATTAAGAAGGGGGCTTGAAGTATGATCGATTTGGCTATTCAATAGGAGACCGGAATGCTTGTATTTATTTATCTGTAATGATTCTAAAAAATTAAATTTAATTTCCTTACTTTCAGTATTTAATATTTTAAAATCGAAATTGAATGTGTGATTTTCTTGGATTAAATGGTTTGCATAATGTGAATCCGACTTCTGATTAACAAAGCTACGTTTGTGTTCTGAAATTCTAGTTTGAAAACTTCTGAAAGTTCTACCAATGTAAAACTTATCACAATCGCCACATTTAATTTTATAAACTCTTGATTTATTATCCTTATGAACTTTGGATTTATTATTTTTTATATGATTTCCTAAATTATTACCGGTACGATAAGCAATGTTAATGTTGTGCTTAGATAAGAGAGATTTGAGTTTTTTACTTGAATTTCCGATTAAAGTGAGGCTGTTATATTTGATATTATTTTTAGTGAGGGGGTACACCTGGCTTATCGCATTTTTGATTAAAGTTGTTCAATTATTGAATAGCCAAATCGATCATACTTCAAGCCGTCTTCTCAATCTTTTCAAAATTACCGAACTACCTAACTAGCAGTTCAGAATTGGTTTTTCCTATTCTAATGATTATTTGTAACCATCTTTCTATTAACCCCTTCTACACAATTTGTCATTTCTTTATTTCTTGTTTTCGATATAACAGAAACATAGTTAGTTTGCCATTAGCATCTGAAGAAGGTGAAGTTCCACCGAAACGTGCGTCATGCGTTATTTCTTTTAATAAATGTGTAAATTGTTATTATTAACCATTGTTTTAATATGTTTATTAATTTACACCATGTATCGGCCCAATCAATCCAAAAATTGAAATTATTTCCTGGTATTCATTCGCAATTTTCAAATAACGGGATATTTGGCGAATTGAATTGTTTTGAATGAAGGTTTTAGAGCGGATTTGAACCGAAGCTATCGAAAACTTGTAGGTATATTTTTGGTAAACTCGTTGAATTATTGAAATTAATTTTTCATTTTTCAAATTGTAGTTAGTCGTTTGCAATTTTCAATGATCGAGACTTTTGTTAATTGAATATTTTTTTGATAAAATTTGATCAAAAATATTTCTTTTCCATTGAAATAACGACAAGTTTTCAACTAAGCCATTAATCAGTTATATTGATAAAGTTTTTATTTTTATTAAATCATTCGAAATAGGAACGGCAGCATCACAACTACATATTCCTTGTACCGGTAAAGAATTTTTCAATCATTTATAAAGGCTCAATTCCACTGAAGCATCATAAAGCAACATGCAGCATGAGGCAAAGACGCATGCCACATGTTGACCGGTGTTGCCCAGGCACATACGTCAGTTCTCGACAAGATTCAGCGTGTCGAACAGTGTCGGCGTTTATCCGATAGTCATCGGTTCGGTACGACTTGTATCTTGCGACATGGAGTGGAACATTGAGAAAATTACTTTGTTTATTGAAGATTATCATAATTCTCCGGAATTACGGAATAATAAAATAACAGATATCCGGAACAGACACATAAGTGAAGGATAGCTATCGCCGGTAGCCAAATATCTTTATGTTACTCGTGTTAGGTACACGAGGTGGTATTGCATCAAGAATGTTGGTATCAGGTTTTGTGAGATCTTCCTTAATAAGTACTCAAAATCTTCTCGGCCCATTCGAGTAAAATTTCGAAGCAAAGCTTTATCATCGGCAATCACTTTTTTGTGCATAACTCTTCCTGAGCTTTTTGACCACCAACATATAATTGTCTCCTAACACCTCCTTGGCTTCCTTCCTTTCCTTCTTCTATTCAAAGCTATTACCCAATGTGCAGCAGTCACATGCTTCTGTAAAGACATGATGCCGCAAACCGGAGTTGCCTCTATTGAATTGATATAAATGCATGTCACAAACATATGCTACAAAGCCCATGCGACAGTAAGCGACAAGTTGCTCGTTCGACATTTTTTAAATTTGTGCGACATAGTCGCACAACTACAAATAGGAAACAGACGACCTGTAGCATACTGCATGTTGCCTAATGTTGCCCCAGTGGAATTGCGCCTTTAGATTCACCTCAGCAAGTTGAATTTGCTCATTCGAGACGAAGTGACAATTTATTCCTCTAACATATTCTTCTGCTCATTCACACAGTTCCTCTGGTGTCTCAATTTGTTGGTCAGTTGGTAATTGAAGATTGGCTCGGCTAACTAATTACTTGATTGTTCTACCCAAACCATCACTTGGACCGTTTCCATGAGAGGTTGCAAAAAAATACCATTCGGCTTTTATTTGAAAGTCTTCTTAAAGATGTAACAAGTTTATGAAATTATAGCGATTCTTATATTGAGCTACTGCACCATCCGAAAAATAAATGATTTTACAAGCACTAGGATTTCTGTTTTAAAGAATTGAAAGCTGTAAACTGCAGTTGTGTTATACGTTAGACTATCGGAAATTATTACTAAGCTAAGAGGTACTATATTGCTCATATTCTCATAGATCATTCTATAATAGCAAGCAAATGGATGGATTATCGCTTGACTATTATTCCAATATACTCCTTTGATACTATTTTGAACTAAAACGCATAATTTTCAGAAAAATCAGCAACAGCAAGTACCTGTCCAATTTCAAGTTCATTTTTTATAGTTTGGTAATATTCAGCTTGTTTATCTATCTAGGCACTCGTTAGTATCATATATCAATCTGTTGTAAACCATCGAACTAAGTAGCGTGATGAAAATTCACTCCATTAGCATTGTCAGTATTTGTTTGACGACAAGAGAATGTTAGGAAGAACGTTATAAAACTTTTATTCAAAAAGTTTTACTCCTTCGTCACATGTTGTTACAAAGCACTTCGTGTTTCGCCATTACAACACGCCAGTACATTCGTTAGTGTTAACTCATTGAAGTTTACTTTGTTTACTCAGCCACCTTTTTCGCCGGATTTAGCATCGAGCGACTACCGATCATCTGTTTCTTTAACAAAAATTGCCTTCTGGATAAATAACAGGGCAGTTATTGTTGCTCCAAATAGTTATATAGCGGAGTTTCGAATGATAAATATAGTGAAACTACTTTAGATTACTACCCATTCGAAAAATGTATCATCTCTTCTGTTGATTATGTGTAGAAACGAAATCAAAATGAATTTGTAAAATTATCAAGTCACCCTCGTATTTACCATATTTGTTGTGGTATTCTGGTGTTCATAATACTGCAAACTTTCCGTTTGTTCGAAATTATATAGCTACTGAAGAAAATTTTTTACGTGGAGGAAATACATATACCGATTAGATATATTATTTTCAAGGTGGTGTGCGAAATTAAATATGGAAATTGAAAAGCTTCGTGTTAAATTATAACGCAACTCGCACATTCCTCTATGTATATATGTTATCTGATCAATATTCTTGTTTTATCTATTAATCATTCTGGAGGCGTTGCAGTTATCCAAATATTCAATTACTTAGTAATGGATTTCATTACTTAAATGCGCTATCTCCATACTTAATCAATATTGCGGTTTGTATTGTCTAACTATATTTGCCGATCTATAATAGTATACAATTTCTTTATCTTTATTAGTTATCTTATTATTTACGGAAGTTTAAATACAAATTGGTTTTCATTTCATTATCTGTTTTGCCAGATTGAAAAATGCATTTTCGTTAACGTCCAATCTTTGGAGAATTAATACAATGTTATAGAGTAGACAGGAATTCCGGAGATGAATAGTATTAATTTTCATTTTCGTTTTATGGCGATTAACTGAATGCCAATTCGAAATACTTGGTGATTCTACTCAATATTTCATTGGTAATATATGGCATAAATTGAATTTTGTTCAGGAAAGTCTGACAATGATAAAATATTCATTTTATATGTTTCTAGGAGTTTCATTATTCAGATTATTATAAATTATTCAATATTCAATGTAGGTGAAGCATCGACAAAGATAGGAAGTTCGTGTCGAAGAAGTATGTACAGGTATTCAATAACGGAATTTTTATACCTGTTTTCACCGAAAACTGCGGGTGTAGTTTTTTCTACACTGAGAAAAAAGAATAGATTTTCTGTTTACTAAATAAATGGTTATGTCGATTAAGATTCATTGAACAATTAAAATGTCAGTGATACTACTTTTATGAGTGCTCAATATCACGACAAATCTATTACATACCACATCCGAATGATGATAGCTTCAATTATTATTGACTACTTCATCAGTTGAAATGTTCAATAACATGTAATTATTAAATATCTTACCTGTAGTGGTATTAGGTTCAGGGTGAATATAGCTTATTTAATATTTCTATTTACCACTACAAATGATAGCACGTATGAGATTACTTCCTGTGAAGTCAAGATTTACCACTACAAAGAGTAGTAAAAAAGCCGAAAGATTCCGAAGTAACAATCACGCGACGCTTCAGCTTCCGATGTGTCGCCATTTTTATCATTATTGTTTTCCGTATTGCCGTTCGTGATTTGTGCACCCATTCTCATTGTTTTAATTTTGCACTACTGTTCCAAGTTGAAGTTCAATGTTTACGAATAGATACCTAGAATGGAAAGCTTACTGATTCAATGGAATTTGGATATTTTAATACCTGTAATCAACGGTAAGTCATACTCTGTTTCATAGCGAATTTGGAATGGCACTAACGGCTTCAGTACCTACTTAAAGGCAGAATTCATAATCGCACGTATGTTTGTCTGACATAGTGGGTATCTCCTAATTCTTTCGAATTTGATTAACCTAATCAACTAGATATATGTAAGTATATACCCATACGACTTATATTTTTCCATATTAAATTTATAACTGCATTGTTTCTGATTTTATTCCCCTTAATGTCGAACACAGGGTAATCAGTACGGACCTCTCGGACCATGAAGCGGTTCTTGCCAGTTTTGTGATCCCACAGACAGCTCCAAAACAAAACTGTCGAATGGGTCGAATTTATTCTCAAAAAAACTTTAATATGTTTTATAATATGCATGTCTGTTTACTGATTGGCGTGGTCTATTTGAAGATACCGACTCTAAATTTTTAGACTTCATTAATAAGATGATCAAGTGTTTTGATACAGCATTTCCCCTTCGCAAAATAAAAACTAAGCGTCACAAATCTTGGACAACTAAGGGAATTCGAATTTCATCAAAAAATATGAGATCGCTAATGTATATTAAAAAATTCATAGATAACCCCTCTATATTGAATTACATTAACAACTATAGGGCATTATACCGCAAAATCATTAAATCGGCTAAGCACAACTTCTACAATGTTCGCATCTCACAAGCTTCGAACTCTTCCAGAGAAACATGGTCTATAATAAATGACTTAAGAGATAAAACCCGTTCCTCATGCTATGTTGATCCCAGCCCTGATGAACTGAATAATTACTTCGTGAATGTATGTAAGAATATCAATTCAAATATAGTTCCGAGTTGTGATGCTCTCTCCTTCCTGCTACCATCTAAAAAGATTATGGACAGTTTCTTCCTGAGACCAGTTGACACACATGAACTGATGCAAACCATAAGCGATATACAAAATAAAGATTCATGTGGAAATGATGGCTTATCCATCAAATTATTTTTAAACATACCTGATACAGCCATCAACATTTTAGTCTCGTTGATTAATGAATCTTTTGAAGTTGGTCTCTTTCCCAATTGTCTGAAAATAGCCATTATTATCCCACTCCATAAGGGTGGAGAAAAAACTAAAACTTGTAACTATAGACCTATTGCTTTATTGCCTGCCTTATCGAAGATAGTTGAAAGGCTCATGAAATGCCGTCTCTTACCCTTCCTTCTCAAACATAATATTCTTACAGCACAACAGTATGGCTTCTTACCCACAAAATGCACTAATGACGCAATGTTTTCGGTTCTTAATGAAGTATATACATTACTCAATGACAAACTGTTCACAACTTCAGTTTTTTGTGACTTCGCAAAGGCCTTTGATTGTGTTAACCATGCAATTTTAGTACGAAAACTTCAGTTTTATGGCATACGTGGGTCTCCTTTAGAATGGTTTAAATCTTACCTAACTAACAGGCAACAAACAGTACGAGCAAATGGTGAGAATTCAATAAATCTACCAATAGACAGTGGGGTACCTCAGGGCTCGGTTTTAGGACCAATTCTCTTTCTTCTTTTCATCAACGATATTGTGGACTTGAAAATAAGTGGTAGAATTACTTTGTTTGCTGATGACACCAGTGTAACTTGGAGTAACTCTGATATACAAGCCTTACAGTCAATCATAAGTAATGATTTGATGGCTATTAAGACCTGGTCTGATTCAAATGGACTTTGTTTCAACACAGATAAAACTGTAGTAATGTCTTACAGAGGAACCCTACAACCTGTTACCCTAAACAATATAACAATTCAAACAGTGAACTCAGCGAAGTTTTTAGGTCTTTATATTGATGAGTCGCTCAAATGGTGTACTCATATAGACATATTAACAAAAAAATTATCTTCTGCATGTTTCGCCATTAAAACGGTTTCTAGAGAGCTTTCAATTTCTGCTGCGTTGTCGACATACTTTTCTTTATTCGAATCACACCTTCGTTATGGTTTGCCATATTGGGGTTCATGCAGCCTCTTCCACTTTGAGTCTGTTTTCAGATTGCAAAAGAGAGCAGTTCGTTATATGTTCGATCTGAGCAGAAGGACACATTGCGAATTCTACTTTAAAAAATTCAAAATTCTAACCCTTCCTTCACTATTCATATTCGAATCCGTCTGTTTGGTTCGCAAACACATTCATAACTTTTCAGAAAGACCAAATCATAGATATCCCACAAGAAATTTAGATACAGATATTTATTTAATAACGCCCACCTCCGTCTTAGCAAAAAACTCCTTTACCTACAATGCCGGAAAGTTATACAATCATCTACCATTGGAGCTAAAATCCTTGAGTACGTACAAAAAGTTCCGAAGTTCGACTAAGGCTTTTCTTTTGTGAGAGACCATTTTACTCAGTAGCAGAATTTTATTCTGTAACTGAATTTCACAATGTAACATAGAGCCTTGAGATCCACATTTAGTAGCAACATATATTAATGTTTTGTTTTTTTTTTTATAATACAATATGTAATATACAAAATTTTATATTTGTATGATAAGTTTAGTTGACAAATATGTTGATTCTTAACATATGTTTATACATAATTGACTGATAAATGTTTTTCTATTTTGTTCTTCTATTCAATAGATTCTTGTTTTGTTTAACGATTGAAAGTGTGTTTTGTTTGATTAGTTATCATTGTTAAATTTTATTTTTAATTTTTTATAGGTATGTGCTTTGTCGACAAAATTTTGTGATTTTATAGGACAATAAAGCTGTTTCTCTCTCTCATATTATTGAAAAGTCAACACCTTATTTGTGTAGAATTGTGTGGAAACCTTAGTCTTTTGTATTTTTCAGAAATAGTAGATGAACAACTTGAAGAAGAAAGCAACTGACTAAAGTACAATTATGAACCTTGAGGGAAGTTGTAAATCTTTGGGACAGGGCAGAGTATCGAATGAATGAATTTTCAAACACCCTATTTATTGATTACTAAAATTGATAAACCAGCCTGTAAACATTGTCTTACTTTTATTGCATATTTAAAATTGGTTCTGTTTCCGAAAAACAACATAGTACGTATGAAATACTCATTTAGTGAAGTTATAATGAACCTACAAAAATCTCTGATATTATATCAGTGCAGATAAATAATAACCATAGATTTATGGACAAAAATAGAAAGGTAGTAGTATACATTGTCATATAAATGCTAGGTAAAACCCTTATTTTGTTATGTAGTATTCCATGCCACCGATAAAAGAGAACAAATCGACAAGTAGAAGTTACTTGTTTGTAGTGGTGAATAATAACCAAACAGGAAAAGTAGTTGATGCTTTAAGTTTCAGTATTCATTATTGTTTGGATCATACTATTTTGTAGTGGTAATATTTAATAAATGTAGTGATTGGCGCCTATTTGACCACAACGCTTGGTGTAATATAGTTATCTTTCGGTATTCACAACGGATTATTTTTTTCAGTGTATTCGCTCTAGACCTCCTGGTCCAGGATTTTCGAAATTTTTACACACACACACACACACCACACACACACACACACACATATATATATATATATATATATATATATATATATATATATATATATATATATATATATATATATATATATGCGTGTGTGTGTGTATATATTCGTTCTGTCTCTGTATTCTCAGTTTTGAAAATTTCATCACTGCGAAATAATATATTGTAGTTTTATTCAAAATCGAAAGAACTGGGAACCTGCTTCAAGTAACGTTTCACTCGCCATATTGCGGGCTACACACGGAAGTCGATGAATTAATACATCAACGTGCATCCAAAAAGGCGCAACCAAAAACGTGCAAGCAGATTGCGTACACACGTTCGAACAAAACCATAGTTTTGTTCGAAGAAGAATGTTTGGCTCTTGTGACAGTGGCGTGTACTTATGCTCTTGAAAAGAAAAATAAAAATAGAGATTAGGGAATGTACCCAAACTACGTGACCTATTTTTTACAACTTTTTATCCCCCTCCCCCCCTCGGTGACCATCCGTAGTATACCTATTCCAAGACCCCCTCCCTCCCCCTCTAGTTTTCACGTAGTAATTCATAAATATTTTTTCAATCATTTTCTTGTAGAAAGAAAGTTAAAAAAAATAATTTGGCTCATATTTGTCTTTATTAATACAACGCTTGCGGTGTGACGATGTTTGTATGGGGTATCTCGGTAACTATAGGAGATACAAAAAAATGAAGAGTGCATTTTTGATCTCCTTTTTCGAGTCAAATTTAATGGCGAAAACCAAAATATGAAATCGTCTTTTATTTTGGAGTTATAAACAAAAGTTTGACTTTCAGACAAGTGAGCATATCATGGTTGTTTGTGAAATTACGAGACATTTTTAAGGCACTTTTTTTCTGTATAATCTAGAGATTTACATCTAATTTTATAAGACATTACAACTATAAGAAAATAATAAAAATTACAATAAATGTTGTGAAGAACTGATGTTCTTTATGGTTCATACTTAAATTACATACCTATCTTTATAATATTCTAAAATGCATATATATAATATCAATATTTGAAATGTAATTCACATTCAATAAAATTTTGTCCATGTTTATTTATATTGTTACTGGTTTTTTTATATAATTGTCTTTTATATATCCTCAAAAGAAAAAATCCAGTGGTGTTAAAGTCAGGTGATTGTGGTGACGACCTCACTGGAATATTATTCATCATCCAGTTATTTCCAAAATTAGTATTAGACAATTTTGAAACGGTACTTATATTATGAGACGGTAAACCATCATGTTGGAAGAACTGATTTTGTGTCTCAACTAAGGGTGGATTGTCCATGAATTCCTCAATAACTTACTGATTCAAAATTTCGTAGTACCGTTGGTTATTATGATTTTCTTGATATATATGATACGTTAAAACACGACAGCCACGTAAATTTTATACTTTGTGAATTCAGTTTCAAATATTCATATTCATAATGCAGTTCAGAATGTTATAAAGAGATGTAATTTATGTATCAACCACAATGAACATAAGTTTGAACATTTATTGTAATTTGTATTGTTGTTTATAATTGTAATGTCTTATAAAAAAAATTATGTAAATATCTAATATTTTGGTCTTGGCTTGTTTAATGGTTCACAATTAATTAGATTTTCTTTTAATCAGTTGAAAATAGATTTATTAGGTTGTCTTCTTCCTGGATAGCCATTGAAATATATTTCAGATGTAAAATCACAACTGTTTTTACGATTAAATCAGTTAGTTGATATTATGATGGAAAGAAATGGACATGCTCTGTCATAGATGTCACCTGCCTACATGGAATAGGTACATATAAAAACGCAAAAGGTAATGAACTAAAACATTTTTGCTATTAAAACCTTACACATCAAAAGCAACCTGACATATATCGGAAAAAATCCGATCCAACCAAACCACAGCCAACCATTATTCCCATTTGAAAAAATACATTTCTACCACTGTTTTATACAGAAAAAAGTGCCTAAATTATGTAAAAGTTATTATCTCGTAACTTCACAAACAACCATGATATGCACACTTGTCTTAAAGTGGAAAAATGAAATTTTTGTTTATAACTCGAAAACTAGAGAAGACATCAGGGGAAAGACACATTTTGGGTTTCGCCAGTGAATTTGTCTCGACAAAAGAGATTGAGTATGCGCCCTCCATTTTTTTACCTTCTATAGTTACTGAGATACTCCATACAAACATCGAAAATTGGCTACCCTGTACATACCTATAATTTACAGCTGAAAAAATATTATCAAGAAGAAAAAACATATGTACCAGAAACTTAATTTACTAAAACAAAAGTATTTTTTCTTTTATTCACATTTATCTTTTATCTCAATCATGTTCAATGAACACGTTTCCAGAGGACATTGACTACGTGACAAAAACCTAACCCCTACCCCCGCCCCTGTGACCAATCGTAGTATTTTGAAGAACCCCCTCCCACCCCTGAACAGGTCACGTAGTTTGGGTATGTTCCCTTAACGGCAACCACTGCTTTAAGAATACACAAACATCGGTGAATCGCCTCCATACGTTGAGAGACGCACGTGTTCATTTGAATGCGCATTCAAAAATTCAAGCGATTCAGAAAACATCAACCGGAGTGTGCATTCAATCCGGAGTGTGCATTCAAAAACGTGAATATTTTTGCATCCACATTAGCGTTATTGGTTGCACGTTCTTGGATGCACGTTGATGTGTTAAGACATCAACGTCCGTGTGTAGGGGCCTATTGAGTGGAATACTCAGACTGTTAGAAGTTATATTGGTGTTTATTCTTCTTGACGCCTCTGCGAATGATGATGGCATATTATATGTGTTGGAATTTTAATTGAAAAATGGCCTAAAATGATTACAATCTGAAATACAACGTCCGACGAATTTCAATTGTCAGTTTCACTTTTCTTCCGCGAATTCAAGGTTGTAGAATTCAAAAAAACTCGTGAGCAGCAGAACTCCATCACAAAAGTCATATTTTTCGCGCGAAATGCAACGCGTCGAGATGGGATTCTAACGAATTGAATTATATTTTAAGAAATCACGCTTTAATAGCACAACGAATTAAAAAGTAGAAAATAATTTGTTTCACTAAAAAAAATTCGCGAAGTGAATAGTGGATGAGGAAAAAAGTTGATACCAACGAAGGAACGTACCTCAATAGAGAGATATCGGTGAACCAAATAGCGTCAGGCAGTATTAGAGCATACGTATTTTGACATTTAACCTATGCGCGATTCGATTCTTAACGCAACGTCCCTAAATAACGTTACCGCCAGCCCTAATTTACGGAGCATAACGACAGACGGTATTTGAAATAGCGCCTAACAAATTAACATGCCGGGCATGCGCAGCGTTTTTTTTAAAGTTTAAGGTTATGTAACTTTGTTGTTTTTTTGTACTTACAACTACAACCAATATGAACGTACGACTGTTTTAATTCCTTCATTTGATTTTTAAGTAATGATAAACTCATAAAATACAAACTCTGGGATCTGTAGAGCGTAATACAATCTGTAAATATCATCTTTCTCAAACCTACACAAAAATTCACAGTCTTCATCTGGAACTTCGTCTAATGAACAATGCTGTTGGGCATCAACATCTTGTTGATCCCTTATAATGTTCATCAAAATAGCGGCTTCAACGTCTTGAACATTTCCACCACCAATAATTATCACTTCAAGATCTTCATCCATTGCGGAGATTCTAGTGGAAGTTAGGAAAAAAGATTGAAAATAAAATGAATCTATATAACAAATATAATTTTCGTCTTTTATTAGAACAATAATAATTCAAAAAAAACCCGGATATGGCTAAGGCAAACGCACAAATTCAATTAAAAACATAAAAACTGACAAGACAAATAAAAGACATTATAAGAATAAAGCATAAAGCTAGGTTAAGTCACATTTTCGAATAGCGCGGGTTCGGTGAATTAGAGGGCATGGTAAAACATCGCTGCCGATAACTGTTAAATAAAACTAAAATACCGCTTGACGTAAAACCAATACCGCAGGACGTTAATAACGTTCACATGCGCTATTCGTTTTACCGATATCTCTCTAATATCAACTCAATCCATGTACCAAATTTTAACCCACTATTGTAAAAAAAAAAATGCGAAGTGCATCGCGTACATATCGAGATGCAGTTCGAACGAAATAGTCTCCGCGCGGTGCAACATGGTGTGGGGAAACCCACAAAAGATCGTATTTCAACATAAACCCAATGTACGTACTAAACTTCAACCGTCTTCAACTCAATCTGTAGAAGTTGTGGAGTTGGACAATTTTTCAAAAACCAATAAAAAACAAGAAATATCTACGTAAAAATGGCGGCGGTTGGAATAATTCAATCTCAAGGCAAAATAGTTTCAAATAATTGATGATACTACCTGATAATTTAACATGATGAACGAAAATACCCGTTGCCACAAATAGGAAATAGAACTTCCAAATTATGCACAAATTACCAAAAGGGACATAACCAACTTAGAATCATTGGATTTTTTAAACTCAATCATAATGCACAATGATTTATGTAAGGCATTTGATACAGTATGCCATATACGTTTGCTCAAAAAGTTGAAAAATTACGGATTTAGGGGACCCATATATAAAATGCTCAAGAGAGCTATCTGACAAACAGAAAACAGGTTGTGGAAATTGGACAGTCTAAGAGTCAAGAGCAGACAGTCTCCTACGGAGACCCACAGGGTACTGTATTAGGTCCTATTTTATTCCTAATTTATATAAACAGCCTTTTAAAAATGAAGAAATCAGAAGAAGCAATTTGTTTCGCAGATGATGGGGTTATTCAGTATCGGGGAAGTACATGGGAAGAATTGAAGGAGAAAGTGCAATTAAAGTTTACTGAAACAATAAAATGGTTCAGAAGCAATAAACTTACCTTAAATATTGACAAGACAAAATATATGGTCTTTGGTTCCAAAACACAAAATCTTCCAAACTTAGGAGACCTTCAGATTGATAATGAGACTTGCATAGCTGAAACAAAAACCATTAAATATTTAGGAATAACGATTGATCCACAATTGAGATGGAACAAACATATAAAAAACCTTGTTAATAAGATAAGAGGCCTTCTTCACAAATTCAAATACTTACGTAAATATATAAGCTCGATAAAATATTTAAAAATATTCTACCAAGCACTGGTAGAATCTCAAATTAGCTATGGGATAATTGGATGGGGAGGTGCTTACCATTGCCACATAAAGCCCTTGGAGATCATCCAGAAATGGGTATTAAAAATTATATATCAAAAGAAAAGCACCTTTCCCAGCCAACAGTTGTTCGAGATCTCGGAAGTACTAGATGTTAGACAGTTATATGTTCTAAAAGTTATAATACCAGAGAAAATACCTGTTGGTACGTTGCATCATGAACATAAAACCAGGGGAAAAGAACATACATACCTGATTCCTCAATGTAAAAAAAGTATTGGTCAAAGAAGTTACACCTACCTTGCGCCAAAAATTTTGAATATAGTTCCTGATCACCTGAAAAACATAAAAAGCATTAAAATATTCAAAAAACGAATGAAAATTTGGATCAATAGTGAAAATAGAGAAGTAATTAGTAACTTGATGAATGATACTTGAAAAGTATTTTATAATAGTGAATTATTGCAAAATACATCAACTGTGACAATAATTTTAAAGATTCAGTAGTTTATTACTTACCTCATAAAGTGAATATCTAGTGTGAAGAAGAAGAAGAAAAGAATTTTATCACAACATGAACTTTGCGCTGCTTATGTAATTCAGTCGTTTGTTCTTTATGGATAAATTTTTTGTTTGTTTTCTTTTTACTGTTTAACCATCATGGAATACTTTTAATTTTAGGAATTTATATTATTTTAATATCACGTACAGGTTATAGTAATATATACCTCTGTGATGTAATTGGTTTATGTTCCGAAATAAACTTTATTATTATCTTATTATTATTATTATTATTATTATTATTATTATTATTATTATTATTATTATTATTATTATTATTATAATGCGATTTCTTGCTGAACGACCAGATTGACTTGATATATTCTCCTATATTTAGTGTATTTAAATAATAATGATTTTCTTAGAACATTATGTTGTACCAATTTGGGAAAACCACTTTGATTAGCCCTTCTTGAAATATGTTCCTCTTGTCTATTCAGGTACCTGCAATAATTCTTCCCCACCCGTAAGCGTCAAATCTATAATTATGTATTTTAGTTCTTAACTCAATCTGGCCCGATGATGGCCTAGTGACCGAAATTGCAAACGCAGTTTTATATTTTCCAAAGTATTTTTGTGATAATGAACGTAGTGAATTCAAGTTTTGTTTTTGTGCAAAATAGTTTGTCAGAATTGATAATCTTAGTTCACGTATGTGATACATTTGACGAGAAGTCCACAACATAAACGTTCAGTGTAAAGGAATGAGACAGTGAAAAATCCTCGCACTTCGATGGCACTTGTCACAAATTAAAGAGCGCCATCCATCTCGAATTTATAAACAGAAAATAAATTCCATTGTCGGTCGAACCAAGTCAGACAGTTTCGTATTATATGTACTCATAATGCAACAGATTCCTTATCCGTGATGATTTTCCAGAAATGAAGCGGAAACATCCTTCATCTTGTATTTCAGTCGGGTTATTCTTAGATTACTTCTCCAATCCAGTTGATCTGAATTAATGCGGATATTTCTTCAGTGGTATTTTTCCCGGAAATAAACTATTGCAGCGTATCCGAAAGGCAACACTCAGGTACGAGAGTAGTTTTTCATCCGATTTTTGAAATTTGTTTTATGCCTGATGTTGTAACCACTCTCCCTTTTAATATATGCCCGAGCTAGCTGAGAGATTGGTTATACATATATAGGTTCTAGTTAATTCTCAGAAATAACAACAAGATATAAAATGATGGTATTTACTACTTTCTTATATACAATGAGACTTATCTGTTTTTTTTTTTAATTTAATTTTCTATCGACGTTTTATATTCTATTCTAGGTGGATTGTACTCTTTTGATTGCCTTATCTTCGTCCCTAGTTGCTTGGTAGTTCTAGCAGCGGTCATATCGTAGCTTCAGTAACATTTCCTTTATGGTTCCAGCCAAAGTGGTTTTTAGTTCCAATACTCCAATCAAACTGCTTCCTAGCTCCAGCCAAGGTGACGTCTATCAGACGCCACAGATACTTAATAATTTTAATAAACTTTAATAAAATATTCGTTTAATAGATATGGAATATTATTTGACTCTTAACGATGTTGTATCTTCAACGGATACCTGCCAAAAAGAGGAAGATGTTATACGTTCACGTGCAAATTCGACGCTATCTAGATATTCTCTTCGTACGCAAGTCATTCCAAACTCCGCGATTCTATTATTCATAGATGAAACAAAAGTGAGGTATCTTTTGATAGCGTGAATCACGGTATATCGATGTAGAATTCAGTGGCGGCGGTTAAGTGGAGAATTTACACGTTACAATGTATATATATATATATATATATATATATATATATATATATATATATATATATATATATATATATATATATATATATATATATATATATATATATATATATATATATATATATATATATATATATATATATATATATATATATATATATATATATGTGTATATATATATATATATATATATATGTAAAGGCAGGACGAATCTATATATATATTTAGGTAAATACCTCCACCTCCATTTTAACGTAGATATTCATTTTGTTTTGGTGAATTTTAAAAAATTTGCTCCTCAGCTTTTGCAGATTGAGTTCATGATGAAATACGATCCTTTGTGGGGTGGACTTCAACTCTTTTCCTCAACATCTCAGATACTATTCCGTTGAATTGCGATGCACTTTTTGTAAATGCAAGAAGTCACTTTTAAAAAAATTTAATTTCGTAATAAATAAAAATAATTATGCGGAATAAAGGTGAAAATAAGACTATTGCTTGAGTTGTTATGGTAAGACACAGACAACTTCCTCAAACAGAAATAACGTCAAAAGTACTAAAAATTTTCTTGACATGTGGAACACGAAGAACCTGAAGAAATTGCAAAAGGTGCAAGGTAATTTATTACCTTGAAAATCAAAAAAGTTCTACGAGTTATCCTATTGAGTTATATTGATAAATAAATTATTAAAAGTTTGTTTTCTTTAATATAACAATAGAACCCTTAATATGAAAACTTCAACGGTCGAGTAGTAATTATATTTCACTCCCTAGGGAATAAAAATAATATTCTACTCCCTAGGGTGAAAATCGCTTACTTCTGTCACTGTTATGACACCATAGAAACTGACTTCTGCTCCTGTCAGTGAAAAATAATTATTTATGTACCGAGTGCGTCATATATGCACGTGGTGCATACAAGATTTTATTTTTCACGAAAAAATTATTTTATTATAATGAAAAATCGATTTTGAAATCGGTTCATTGCTCCTATACTTTCCATTTTGCTTCTTATAGTAGGCATGTTATTTGTTGATATTTCGACGTTTGTGAATATTTTTGTCATCATATTTAGTGGATGTCGTCATTGCTGCTTTCTTTGTGCAGTCTCATAGAAATAATGGAGATGAAAATGAATTTACCCAAGAATATCATAGAAAATGCAGCCAAAGCTGCGAATAATTTATTTGCTATCAAAGCGAGGTTTTCCATACAATAATTAATTCCATTCCATAGCGTCTCAACTCGATGCACTTCGCGCGAAAAATACGACCTCAGTGACGGAGCTCTGCTGCACCCGCGTTTTTATTATTTTTGATTACCTGCCACTTTATTCCGATTGATAAAGAGAGAAAATTTTAGCGACCATCAGTTGAAACAAAATTATAGAAATATATGACAATTTGATAATTTATTGTACATCTGAATTCTGAACAGAATTTCGTTTCGCAATATGTCGGATACTTTCTAAAGCGGAGTGAATGTCACGGGCTTGCGTTTGGCAGCTCATTATTTATATGAAGTAATTAACAGTGAACACTACCACTGAAATAATTTATTTTTCCTTGCATATCATAGTTTTATAATTTTGTTAGTACAGTAGATATATATATATATATATATATATATATATATATATATATATATTAATATATATATATATATATATATATATATATATATATACATAAATATATATATATATATATATATATATATATATATATATATATATATATATATATATATATATTTATCAATATATTCATTTGGATTGGTTTTGTATCTGTATATTATAGATTGTTGGGATTTTTCGTGGTATAACAGATATTAAATGACTAATAAAAATAGATTTAATATACTCGACGTTTCGGCTCTATTTTTGGAGCCTTTTACAAGAGTTTCATCAAGAGTCTGTAAGATAAAATATAATTTGAAACTAGTTTACAATACAAAGGTGATATTGAAAATGTACCTCACTACGGATCGTTTTGTTTTATTTTCTTTTGCTGTGGTAAGTTCCAGCTCGTGTGAACGACTGGTTTATGAATCCGAAACAGGTGTCGAGTCTTAATCGTTTCACGTGTCTTCGCGTTATGCGCCTTTTATAATATTTGAGAATATACGGTGCTCAAATTATTCACGTCTGAACGGTTATTGATTACATTTTGTAGATTTTTCTGGATATGTATCATATATATATATATATATATATATATATATATATATATATATATATATATATATATATATATATATATATATATGAATACATGAAATATCTACTTAAAAATGGCGGCGGTTGGAGAAATTTGCCCAAATTTCAATAGTCCTGCTTGTAAAACTATTTCCGATACTAAATTTCGGCTCATTTGGTTTGATGGGGGAGCCGCTGGAGATGCATTTATATACCAAAAAAAAGTACATTTTTTTTTATTGTTTATAAATAATTTATCCACAAAGTGTCACTGTTTGTATCGGATTTTTTGCTGTTGTAATATCATCGGGCCATTCTTCTCAAAAAATGGGGTTGTTCAAGCAATAACAGTTAAAGGTGCTCGTTATCGCTGCATTATGATCCAGTTTTTTTGCGAATACATTGAAAGATATGGACGTCGACAACATGTTGTTTGAACAAGACGGTGCCATATGCCATACAGCCTAATAAAGAATTCAATTAGTGCACCAGTGATGTCCAGGTGTATAATTTCCCGTTTTGATGATCCGAATTGGTCGGTAATTAACTCCGTTGGACCATTTTCTTTGGCCTTTTTGAAACGATCGTCCACGCCTTGAAGGATGAAATTGGGTGGTGCACTGTATATACTGAAGTACTTTTTTTTGAAAAATCGTTTTTTTTTCGGAAAATATTTTTGAATACGATCGTAAATCAAAGTTTTCTTCTAAGATTTTCTAGATATTGTGATGTGCACATATTTAACTACAGATGAAAAATGATCTGTATTCTTGGTCTATAGAAATAAATGAATCCAATATTTGGAAAATGTCATATTGCGTCATTTCACGAAATTTTAATTCTATTAGAGTAAGCAATTATTATTCATCGGCAACAATACGAGTACCACAGATATTGTTGCGTTATATAAAATTGTCAGCATGAAAGCGGACAGGAGGCTATCATAAATAGTTTTTAGTCGAATTTTGTCCCATAAAATGCATACTATTGCAATGTAACGAAGGAAAGCAGGAGTAGTTTTTCCGAGAGTTCTTCTATCCGTTTTAGACCTCCTAGACTACGATTCTCGAAACATTTTTCATGTGTGATATAATATATTATATATATATATATATATATATATATATATATATATATATATATATATATATATATTTATATATATTTTTATATTTATATATATATATATATATATATATATATATATATATATATATATATATATATATATATATATATATATGTATATAAATCTCTTGATATTTATTAGCAATAAAAGGCTTGTTGAATCTCAAAAAACTGGATTTTATTAAAAAGTTGACGTTTCGCCACGACATTCGTGGCTTTATCAAAACTTTTGAAAAAATTGAAATTTCTTTGACATTTATTGATTTGAAAAAATTTGAATAGTTAAAAAAGACTACTATGTTTCACTAAAATTTTTCGGCTGTGGCGAAACGTCAACTTTTTAATAAAATCAAGTTTTTTGAGATTCAACAAGCCTGTTATTGCTAATAATTATCAAGAGATTAGAAATAGTTCACAGGCAACAACAATTTCCGTAAATATGTATATATATATATATATATATATATATATATATATATATATATATATATATATATTTGGCTTATGTTCATTATATAAAAATATTTAGATACTGTATTTAGCAGTAACGAATAGTCGACATGTTTCGAGTTATGAACTCATTATCAAGACTGACTACAGGAGAGTATATATAAGTTTATATCTTATTTTATAAAACAGACAAAAGCAAAGGTGATGCCTGAAAATCAATTTGTTCGTTTACAAGGGGTAATTGACTAGCAGGACATTCGTCGCAAAATATTTTGTAAACACCAGTGTTTTCTCCGATGTTAGATTTTTCTTTATTATTGACCATGAATGACTTTAAGTTTCTTTCATTTGTACAAATTGTTCTAACGTTATTTTTTGATAGCCATACGCAAATGTATGTGTACAGAAACTGCTCGTTTAAGAAAAAATTGATAGGTACTCATTTGCCCATGGAAAATTTCAACAAATTCATGTTTTCAAATTTTCATTGTTTTCTATCAAATCAACTTCTTGTATGAAATTTGAGGCACCCTTTTGTATTTCTGTTGAAAATAGAGGAGCAAGCTCAAATATACGTGTTACTTTATTAAATCAGTTATGGAAAGATTCAAAACAAACGTTCAGTTTTATTTTGTTCAACAACACTAGTAAGTACTTATTCGTAATCCGGTTTCGATAGATCTGTTTATAATCGATATTAATACCTACTTTTATTCATTAGTCATCCCGAAATAATTTGAGTCATTCCAAGTATTCAATTACTGGGTTATCAAATAACTGTTTATTTTCGATATCTCATTATTTAATCACAATTGAAGATTGTGTTGTCTAACTGTATTACCGAAGTATTTATCTGCAATATTATTATTTATACCTTTTGTTCATCGTTATCTCGTATATTATAAAATTGATTAATTCTAGTATATCCATTTTTCATGAAGAAAATTAAACCTTATCTTTGACGTTACATGTTATTTTGTAAACTACGATATTTTTAATTTGATTTTTTAAACCATTTTTCAGCATTAGAACATATCAATATTTGGCTAAATTTTTCTAATTAGTTTTACATAGATATTGATTGTTTCCATATATATTTTTTTCCGGGACATATTTTTTTTATTTTTTTAACTCGAGGGACCTACAGTTTAACGCCGGTTCCGAACGCCCAATGGGCCTGTAAACGATGTACATTACCCATCAATTTATCTTTATAAAAAAAGAAAATCTTGATAACCTCCGATTACTAACAGCTGACGCTGACTTTAGCAGCATATATCACTGCTTGGATATAAATACTGGCTTCAACGAGTTAATAGGAATCTTGGCATCATTGGTTGATAAATCTTGTCCTATCAGGCAGTCACGCCCCCATTCCAGTCGTAATCATAGTTGGATTACTCCGAAAATCAAGAAAGCTGCTAGGGATCTGAGGAATCTGCACTGGTTGAATGTGAACCTAAAATCCGAGGAGGCGACTAATACCTATAGAGTTGCTAAGAATCAATATAAGCTATTGCTCAAGTCAAGTAAATTGTCGTTCTACAGTAACATCTTATCTGAATCCGACAACAAAAGTAAAACAGTCGGGAAGCTTGTTGATAGCGAGATTGCTCGCAAGAGGAAATTTTCGAAGGATATAGCTTTAAATGTAAATGGTCGATCTCTCTCTGATCCTATGGAAGTAGCGGAAGCGTTTGGACAATATTTTTCATCTGTATGTTGCACTAAGCTTACATGATTATTACGGAGATATCAGATCGCGAATCATGTACGACCCATGATTTATCGAAAATACATTTTTTTTTCTCTCCTTCATACCAGAGGAAGTTCTGGAAATATCAAATGATTTAAAGAATAATACTGGAGCTGGTCCTGACTTTCTCTCTACGAAAATATTGAAAATATTGGCACCGCTGATCTCGTCTCATGTAGCCTATTATTTAACTTATCTGCTAATAGTCAGGGAAATTTCCTCTGATATTAAAAACTGCTAAAGTAATCCTGTGTACAAGAAGAACGATTCAACTGACATGGCTAATTATCGCCCATTCTCTCTTCTTATTTTCTTGTCTTTCTTAGCATCCTCGTTGTCCAAAGTATTCGAGAAAATAGTTTATAGTAGAATGGTAAAATTTCCTCAATAAAGTTCTCCATAAATCTAGCTGCCAGCACGGATTTTCGCAGTGGCAAATCTACACAAACGGCCGCTTGTCAATTCCTAGAATTTATTTATGCCAGCTTAGATAATGGTTTGTATGTTGCAGGACTTTTTTTTTTTGATCAGTCTCGAGCGTTCGACTGCTTGCAGTTTTCTTTCATTCTTGAATAAAATGTACAGTGTGGGATTTAGGGGCTTTTTTCTGGAGTCGAATTTTCTAGTTATCTGTCCGACGCTGTTTATTTGTTGAGAATAAAAATTGCAGATCTAGAAACTATCTCCTATTTATGGGGGTACCTCAGGGTTCGGTTTTGGGACCGTTGATTTTTCTACTATTCATTAACGATCTTCCTGATTATATTAGTGCCGACTCGATTACTCTTTTCGCTGATGACACATCAATGGGAGTATCAGCAACGACCATGGATGAGTTGAGAACACAAATGCGAAATACTTATCCGAGAGCTTTCTGACTGGTGTTATCGTAACTCACTTATGTTGAATCTGAGCAAGACGGAGGTAATCAATTTCCAATTGCGGAATCTATTCCTGATGTACCGTTTTGTGTCGATTTCAATGGCAGCCAACTTAAAATCTACTGGCAGCGTCAAGTTTCTGGAGTGTACACGTCGACAGAAATTTACGATGGCACTGTCATGTCGAACATCTCAGCAAAGAAATTGAATGGGTCTTTCTTCGCTCTTAGTCGCCTCAAGCAATCACTGCCTCTGAGGGCATGCTCACTATTATTACGCCCTGGTGTTCGCTCACTTGAACTATAACCTGGTTCCTATGGGTAATTCGGCAGCAAGTGCAAGAATTTTTTATCACAGAAAAGATGTATACGTGCTCATTTTCAACTTGAAGCCCCAAAGAATCATGCAGACCGATATTTTATCCAACATAAAATTTATCATTCCCTTGTATTTACATCTTAAATTGTCTACTGTTTATTCACGGAATATAGACAAAGTTAGATCCGACTTCCAGTTTTCACATTTATAACACGAGGCATAATTGCACCATCTGCATTCCGTCTCATATGACCGCTAAATTTGAAATGTGTCCAACATATGTAGGTATCAAATTGTTCAATCACCTACCCAACTGGATCAAGTCCTTAAGTCGATCAAGATTCAAGAAGGAAGTTACCACAATATTATTGAATAAATGTTTCTATACTCTGGAAGAATATTTTTCTACAGAAATTAGTTAATTCTATGTTAATTGTTTTGACGTGTCCTATACATTAATGTAATGTCCTTCAGGATAAATATATATTATTATTATTATATTATTATTATAATTAGAATCACTAAATTCCGGACATACACAACACCCAAGAGCAAGGTGGGACTCGAACCCATAGCATCTACAGCGGCTCTTATCAAACTAAATTAGCTGAACTTTGATATCTGGTGTTGGTTTCGAGCCAGAACGGAACTATCCAAATCTGGGTAAATTTCTCCAACCGCCGCCATTTTTTCGTGGATATTATTTCTTGTTTTCATGTATTTATTTTTCTCGGTAAACTAAATTAGCTGAACTTTGATATCTGGGATTGTTTTCTGGCAGAACGAAACTGTCAGAGTTTGAGTAAGTTTTTCCAACTGCCGTATTTTTTACGTAGATGTTTTTTCGTGGTTTCTGAAACATTACTCAACTTCGCCGCTTCTACAGATTGAGTTAGAAGAATGAAATTTGTTACGTTGATTGAGTTCATGTTGAAATACTAGCCATTGTGGGTTTCAACTCTTTTCCTGAATCTCGCTTCACTTCGCGCAGACTATTCCGTTTGAATAGCATTTCGACCTGCTCTTTTCACTCCATACTTTATTGCGTTAAAATCGATGCGATGCGATGCTGACGCATTTTTATACAATTTTTTCGGAACTTCATATCAAACAAAATATTCAGGTGAAAAGTTATATAAATATATATATATATATATATATATATATATATATATATATATATATATATATATATATATATATATATATATGAATTTAATAAATGAAACTATCTTGTCTTCAAATTCCCAAAACTATATTAATCAATGTAATTTTGGGAATTTGAAGACAAGATAGTTTCATTTATTAAATTCATCTTACTACCCAAATATGGACAATCTACAAACATTATATATATATATATATATATATATATATATATATATATATATATATATATATATAAAAGAGAAAAACTATTTTGTAGGGACTGCAGCAATGTAAAAGGAAACTCTTTGAAGTTTTTCCAAGCTTTCGAAATCGTTTATTCCATCATCAGGGAGAATCTATCTGGAGGATGTTTACATATATGTTCATAATAGGTTATAAGAAGCATTGTAACATAGAAAATGATTTATTTTATATCAAGAGAAAGTAAAAAACGAATAAATTTCACTCAAATGGCTTATATCTGTTTTTTTATATTGGCCAAACAAAAAGACTATTAAAAGACAGAATCACTTCTCATAAGAGTGATAGTAGATTACACCCTGAGAGATGTGCTTTAGCTAAACATGTCAATGATTGTGACCACCAGATGAACAACCTTTCAACAACTGTTCTTGCAAGAGAATCACATCTTTCAAAAAGATCTTTCTTAGAAATGGCCTTTATTTATCAAGACAATAACTCCATCAATAAAAAAACAGATATGAGCCATTTGAGTGAAATTTATTCTTTTTTACTTTCACATGATATAAAATAACACTAAATCAAATTAATTTAACGTAACGAAATAATGTCAAACTTCAGTTTGAAAATAAAAAAAATAAAGAAATGAGTGACATGGATTTGTCATTTCGTTCAGAAATTTAATCATAATAACTTCAAAAACGTATCAACATTTCTTATTATTTAGCAAATACATAGCATCAATCTCTATGTTACAATGCTTCTTATAACTTGTTATGAACATATATGTAAACATCCTCAAGATTGATTCCGAAAGCTTGGAAAAACTTCAAAGAGTTTCCTTTTACATTGCTGCAAAACAAATAGTTTTCCTCTTAACTAGACAGCGACTACCCTCCTATATATATATATATATATATATATATATATATATATATATATATATATATATATATATATATATATATATATATATATATATATATATATATATATATTTTTTATATGTGTTATATATATATATATATATATATATATATATATATATATATATATATATATTATATATATATATATATTATATATATATATATATATATATATATATATATATATATATATATATATATATATTCATATATATATATATATATATATATATATATATATATATGTATATATATATATATATATTATTTATTAGTATTGTTGTTGTCTGTGAACTATTTCTAATCTCTTGATAATTATTAGCAATAACAGGCTTGTTGAATCTTAAAAAACTCGATTTTATTAAAAGTTTTGATAAAGCCACGAATGTCGTGGCGAAACGTCAACTTTTTAATAAAATCGAGTTCTTTAAGGTTCAACAAGCCTGTTATTGCTAATAATTATCAAGTATTTATATATATATATATATATATATATATATATATATATTTATATATATATATATATATATATCTGTATTTATTTATTTATTTATTCATAACCATAGAGTAAGAGCAGGTAAGGAAGACATTTTCGTGCCCAATTCACCTCCGCCGTCGAAAATAATAGTTCAGGGCGTTCTTGCGTTAAGTGAATAGCATTGTATGAAGTTATTTTTAAACTATGTATTACTTCCGGCTCTATTTATTCTTCACGTTCTCGGTCAGTACTTAGAGAACAGGCAGTCCCGATCGAAATTTTCACACCAAAATGTCTCATCGTTCTCCTGTCGTCCCGGAATGTCACTTTCGTTAGCGACGACGCACTTTACCTTTACATTTTTCTCAGACAGTGTTGCCAAGTGGACATCCAATTCTTTTAAGTGAATAATGGAATTCAAATTAGGCTATTTATCAAATATTGAATATCATTTGAATTCCGAGAAAGCATTCATAAAAATTCAACACTATAGGTTATTTTAATTTCTTTATTATGTGGGTATCACATTTCACTAGAAATTGATTATTCTATCGGAATTTTAGCCGTTTGAAATTAAGTAAAATTTTGATTTATCATTGTTTCTGCGTTTCAGGCATGATTAGGTAATACCCGACACTAAATTTTGCAACTGTTTATTAAGATTAAGGGGTTTCTGTTCAATATTCTTCTGTATAACTGAAGATGTATTATCTTATGCAATATTTTAGTTGGATGAAACGTTTAACGTTTACGATAGCTGATTTGTTTACGCGATTCAACTTTTAAAGGGGCTTTCATGCGGTTCCTCAGAATCATCAAAGCTATTCGTTTGAGTTGAATTTTATGGAGAAATACATTTCTAGTTTTATTTCTAACTTTTCAAAATAAAAATATGAGATTTACCTCAAGTGAGAGGATGAATGATAAATTCGAATTTAAAAAATAATTGAGAATTAAATAAGCTACCTAGGTATCTTGTTTTTATCAAATCCAATTAGATATGAACTTCAATTAGGTATACTCTATATTTTGGTATATCAGTGTTATTATATTTTGAAATCCTAACCTAACCTACATCTTACGGGAGGAAAAGTGGCACTTTCCTCTCTAGTAATGCCAATAGGCGTGACGAAAGATTTTGAAATACTGTTCCTTAATGTGGGTACACATTTACTATTCACAAAAAAACCTTCATTACGGTAATAAACTTAAGTTTAACGAAGTTTAAAGCCATTCTTCTAATATTATTTCAAAAACGCGCGAAAACAGCTCACATGTGCCATGGAGTCGGTCTGACGTCACGCTTAGGTAAACATATCATTGTGTCTATGCGTAGCGAAGAAAGTAAACAAAACATCAAACTAATTCGTGGGATAAAAATGAATTCCAAAAATTATGAGTGGTGTGCAGTACCGCAGTGTAAAAACACATCAATGAGAACACTCAGCAAAGTATTTGTACATGTTCCAAACTAGAAAATAATCAGAAATAAGTGATTAAAGCTCGCACGTCGAAACCCGAACGATATATATATATATATATATATATATATATATATATATATATATATATATATATATATATATTTATATATATATATATATATATATATATATATATATATATATATATATATATATATATATATATATATATATATATATATATATATATATATATATTTGCTCTGGGAAAATCTTGCACTTTACTGTACAAATGTTTCCTTCCCGTTTCAGTTGCACACAACTGATTGCATCATCCCCATATGATATGAAGACCTGAAATAGTAGAAATTAATTAGAACAAATACATTTGACTTGGTGATTTATCAGATTTAAGGTGTTTTCTATGAGGAAAAATACTACTAGTACAAGTAGGTGCTTATTAAATACAGAAATGTAGTTGTTTAATCGGACCTTAACTTGTTATTAACTCTGAAATAGCAACTTACAAGCTGTGAGGGAGCTAACCTCAAAAATAAACAATGACAAGTTTATTGTAAAAATAACCTATGAAAGTAAAATACACTCGCACGAGTTCAAAACGGGTTTGATTATATTTAAATTGGATGTATCCAGGGTGAAGGTAAATACAATTTACTTACAAGGAAGTTCTCACGTTTCTAAACTCAGACGAGCAAAATTCTTCATTTGTTGGGAGGAAATCGCCTGCCCAACATTAATACATCCATCCTGGGCAAATTTGAGCTATTTGCCTTGGTTCCATTGTTATAATAGAGTGAAGTCGATAAACCACGCGTAAAATAATAAAAAATCAATACAAATGCGTAATCAATAGTATTCACAACAACAAAACACAGTGAATGAGAGTACTGACAGCGGAGTTTACCTAAGCGTGACGTAATGCGCTGTGATTGGTGTTTCAGTCAGAATGGCCGATTCCAGTATTTTAATGTTTTATTTTATTGAAAATCTTAGTAATCTGAATTTGTTAAATGAAACTAAAGCATTGTTTTGAATTTTTTTTAATATGAGTTTTCTCCTAAAACCATTGAATCGACAATTTTTTGATACTGTCGTCATGCCTATTATAATAGCTATTGTGGGCAGTTTTATGCAAAGGTGATATAATTTATAAATAATTGTGTACGCGAAAAATACGACTTTAAGGTCCCTACACACGGGCGTCGATGTCTTAATACATCATCAACGTGCATCCAAGAACGTGCAATCAATAACGTTAATGTGGATGCAGAAAACGTACATTTTTGAATGCACAACCCGGATGAATGCCGCGTTGATATTTTCAGGAATCGCTTGAATTTTTGGATGCGCATTCCAACGAATGCATTCAAGTCTCTACGTGTGGATGCAAATTAGCGTGGAGTGTGCGTTTTTAAAGCAGTAGCGGCGGTTAAGTTTTAGAATAATTTGTTACTGCAGTAGTTATTCAAAATAATAAGTTATATATTTCATGAATTTGTATAATATTTACTAAAAATGTTTGCAGATAGTTTCATCATTATGTCTGACTGCAGAAAAATGTTCCGGGAATTTCTACGGGAATTTGTGGAGTTGTACAGGGACCTACCCTGCTTGTGGCAGACAAAATCAAAGCACTATTTAGACCGAAATAAAAAAAAAATAAGCATACAAAATATTGATAGAGAAGCTGCAAATCATTCGACCAAATGCTACAAAAACTACAGTTGTCGCTAAAATCAACAGTCTTCGTGGTGGGTTTCGGAGATAAAATGAAAAAGTTTTTATCTCGAAGAGAAGTGGTGAGGCTTTCGGAGATATTAAAGTAGTGAATTTTAAATCTTGGTGATTTCTTGCAGTAATTTCTGCATTTATTGCCAATCTCATCATGGTGTCTTGACGTTTTATTAATGGAATAACCATGTCCAATAGTAGTCCACTCAATCTAGACCAAAAATAGCCAATCACATGAACTAAAAATACTAGTTCCAATTTTTTCAGAAATGTGTAGGGAGGGGTCCCCTGAACAAGGGAAAATAAGGTCCCTCCAAATCCCGGTGCCGCTAGAGGGGGGAGGGGGGTTTAAGTGTTCCATTTTTCAGTTTTTCGCTTATAACTTGAAAACGATGCGTTGCAGTGAAAAAGTTCTTCAGTACAAAATGAAAGCTTATTAAATTTGCTACAAATTTGGTAATACACATTTTTTCGAAAAACTCAACCGTTTTGGTGCTACCGGCTCCGTTATGGTGAATATTAAAAAAAAAACTTTTTTTCACACTTGGTTTTCGTTTATTTTTGTCTTTTAGATACTCACTCGTTAATTCTAGCGGAGAACCGTCTATATAAAATTTATACAGCATTAAATTCTCCACTAGAATATATATCCAACGTTAATTTATAATAAACGCATCGCAACTTACAGCACTTTTAAGATATCAACGAAAAATCTTGATTTTCCAATTAAAATAAATAATAGTTTTGATCCATTTGATGGCTCCATTTCTCTACATTTCTGTTTCACACAAATGAATAAGATCTTATATATTATATAATCATATATCTATAGAATAAATATATATATATATATATATATATATATATATATATATATATATATATATAATATATATATATATATATATACCTATATATATATATATATTAATCTCTTGATAATTATTAGCAATAACAGGCTGGTTGAATCTTAAAAACTCGATTTAATCAAACAAATTGACGCTTCACTATGACATTCATAGTTATTCAAAATTTTTGAACAAAATTGAAAATTCTTTGACATTTATTGACTTGATAAAATTGAATATTGATCTGTCTTGTTAAAAATTCTTTTCAGTCTAATATTAACATTCAAAATTGTTTCATTAGAAGGCAAGGGAAACTACAGAAACCTTTACCTATGTAATGTTCGGAAAATAATAATAATAGGGTACTATTTATTTAACAGAAAGAAAATTAGTCACGGGAAAATACTAAAAAAGTAGAGCAAAATTATCGGTATAGAACGTTTATATGGAAGCAGCCGTTGACACGTGTTTCGGACTCTTTGGTCCTCATCAGAACGGCGTAGCTAAGTATTGGATTGAAAATTTGGAGATGAAAATAGTTTAATAAATAAAAATCCTCTTGTTATGGAAGAAAATCACTTATTTGTGGTTTATTGTTTGAACTCTCCGGTATGGAGATTTGGGTCAAACTTTGCCACGGAGGCGATTAATTCAATCCGAGAGATCTTAGAAAGAGTAAATTGATATTAAAAAAGAAAATTAGCTTTGGGAAAATATTAAACAAGTAAAGCAAAAATTATCGGTATAGTTCGTTTATATGGATATTTGCTTTACTTGTTTAATATTTTCCCAAAGCTAATTTTCTTTTTTAATATCAATTTACTCTTTCTAAGATCTCTCGGATGGTATTAATCGCCTCCGTGGCAAAGTTTGACCAATTCTCCCATACCGGAGTATTCAAACAATAAACCACCAATAAGAGATATTCTTACATAACAGAGGATCTAATTTATTAAACTATTTTCATCTCCAAATTATCAATCCTATACTTAGCTACGGCGTTCTGATGAGGACCAAAGAGTCCGAAACACGTGTCAACGGCTGCTTCCATATAAACGTTCTATACCGATAATTCTGCTCTACTTTTTTAATATTTTCCCGTGACTAATTTTTTTCTGTTAAATAAATAGTACCCTATTATTATTATTATTTTCGAACATTACATAGGTAAAGGTTTCTGTAGTTTCCCTTGCCTTCTAATGATAACAATTTTGAATATTAATATTAGACTGAAAGAATTTTTAACAAGACAGATCAATATTCAATTTTATCAAGTCAATAAATGTCAAAGAATTTTCAATTTTGTTTCAAAAAATTTTGAATAACTATGAATGTCATAGTGAAGCGTCAATTTGTTGATTAAATCGAGTTTTTTTAAGATTCAAACCAGCCTGTTATTTGCTAATAATTATCAAGAGATTAAAAATAAATCACAGGCAACAACAATTCGAATAAATATATATATATATATATACTATATATAATATATATATATATATATATATATATATATATATATATATATATATATATATATATATATATATATATATATATATATGTTTTAATGATATTAAATAATTATTATATGTTCACTAAGATTAGTCTCGTCGTCAATATCTTCCTCGATGTCTTTCCTTCACATCCACAAACAGAAGAGCAGTGGATGTCTGCCTTCCTACAACCACGCCTGTTATTTCAGTCCGTAGCACAGCGGCCAAATTTTGAATTTAAAATGTGGTCTGGAGCAGGAGATTAGGAGGATTTGACGGGAGTGTGGATTCCATGTTCATCCCTAACCCAATCCCATATTTCTGGGAAGATGGTGGTATCACCTATCCAAATATGGGTTTGAAGGAACCCCCTATTCATTCATTAAATTTTCCACAGGTTTGGTTACTTACATTTTTTTGAAAAACTGAAAATACTACTAGCTCCGGAAAGGTGGTATTTTTTTTTGAAAAAATTGTTTTTAACTCTTCTTTTTTGTATATTTTTGTCTTCTAGATCTTCACTGGTTCATTTTAGGGGAAAATCTTCACAATAAAACTTGTACAGTATCAAATTCTCTGCATCTGAACAGCTTCTTACACGTTCTGAATTACAGTAAAATAATAATACAATATTACGGCATATCAAAAACAATATAATATGATTTTTATGATATTTTATCGAGGTTTCACTGAATAACTGTTAGCGACCACCAAATTTAAAACAAATTTAAGAGTATCAAATATTTATTTGCGGGCGGTCGGCGAATCATGTGAAATGCTTTCAAGATGGCTAGTATACGAAATTAGACAGCAAGTGTCGGTGTGTGTGGTATAAATCAGTCCTTCATCCACCAAATAGCAAGTGGCCCAAGCAGGAGAAGCCATGTTACTTATCCTCTACAACGCCCCACCCAACCAAGAGGATTCAAATGAACACCGCTACAGCTGCTTTGTTAAATCGTCAACGAAGGTGAAAGTCAATTTGGCTTCTCTGCCACCAACAAAAGCAGCTGCTGCACAGCACGCTCATAGGATATTCCTTCAAACCCAAATTTGGCTGGGTAATACCACCATCGACCCACTATTATGGGGTTGGGATAGGGATGAACATGGAATCCTCACTCCCATCAAATCCTCCGAACCTCCTGCGCCAGACCACATTTCGAATGCAATATTTCGCCGATGGGGTACGGGATGCAATAACAGATATGGTTGTAGGAAGGCAGGCATCCACTGCTCTTCTGTTTGTGGATGTGAAAGTGACTGCCTCAACTGTCCTCTTGGAAGACATCGACGAGGATATTGTCGACGTGACTAATCATTAATCATTAAAACATAATAATAATAATTCCATTTTACTTGTGTCTATTTCAATATTTTTGTGAACCATAAAATTAAATTCTTTTGAATTAGGCCTTAGAGATTTCATTTACCTGTACCACACCACTTTTACAAATACATATTTACAAAATATATTCTATAGATAAATAATTATATAATATATAAGATCATATACATTTGTGTGAACCATATATATAAACATATGTAGAGAAATGGAGCCATCAAATGGATCAAAACTATTATTTATTTTAATTGGGAAATCAAGATTTTTCGTTGAAATCTTAAAAGTGCTGTAAGTTGCGATGCGTTTTTTATAAATTAACGTTGGATATATATTCTAGTGGAGAATTTAATGCTGTATAAATTTTATATAGACGGTTCTCCTCTAGAATTAACGAGTGAGTATCTAAAAGACAAAGATAAACGAAAACCAAGTGTGAAAAAAAATTTTTGATTTGGAGGGACTTTATTTTCCCTTGTTCAGGGGACCCCTCCCTACACATTTCTGAAAAAATTGGAACTAGTATTTTTAGTTCCTCTGATTTTCCTATTTTGAGTGGACTATAGTTACGAATAGGTTTCTTCGTTCATCCTTACGTAATGACGATCGTCCTCTAGTTCCAACCTCAATTTTTCTAACAGGTGAATGTGTGAAAATTTTTATCGTTTTAGAAACCAACCTTCAGGCAACATTCGGCGACGATTTTCATTTTCCTCTTTCTTTGTACACGCCACTGCCATCAGAGCTAAATGTTCCTCCTGCTCAGACATCTGGCGAAACATTTTAGCAGACTGGACAAAACTATGGTTTTGTACGTACGTGTGTACGCAATCAGGTTGCACGTTATTGGTTGCACGTCGATGTATTAAGACATCGACGTACTTGTGTAGCCCGCCTTTGTTAAGCTCTGCTGCACACGCGTTTTTTAATTTTTTATAGTGATGAAATACTTTTCTATCTAGAGCAGAGGTTCCCAAACTATTTTTTCTCATAGACCACTTTGAAAATTTTGCTGGTTCCGGTGGACCCCCTGCAGCTACATTTCTACCATATTCCCAAAACTCGACAAAAATATCAAGATTAGATCCAACTATGGAAATGCAGTTGCAACCACGAATTAACAGTTTACGAAAAAAAGGGAGAATTTATTGGTTAATTAATTATTTGAATTGGTGGATGTCAAAAAATTCAAGTTGGCCAATCACAAAAGTAATTCCATCCAACATTACTTTTTAGAAATCTACCCAAAGCACAAGAAACCAATCAATTCTTACTTATTTTATTTAGAAAACTTCTCGCCCCCCCCCCCATTCGGAGTGGTAAATATAAAAAGAGAAAAATTTTATTTTTTTGTGTTGTATTCATTCAAATATGTAATTAATACACTATCAATTATTAGGTTCACATCACATTGTAATATGATAACAGTCATGATATAATTTTTTTTTTTTTTAACTCGAGGGACCTACAGTTTAACGCCGGTTCCGAACGGCCAATGGGCTTGTGAACGATGCACATTATCCAACAATTTCTCTTAAATCTATAACCACTAAATTCTGGACATACACAACACCCAAGAGCAAGGTGGGACTCGAACCCACAATCCTCGGTTTACAAACGGTATAAGGCGGTTCACCTTACCGCTGGTCTACCGAGGCCTCCTATGATATAATTAGACTTGAACGTTAATAACGTAACGTAACTTCTGCAATGACAATCACAAAACAGTCATAATTTTAATGGGAAGGATGTTCTTGATGGATTGACAGCCAATAATCAATATTTGGCTTCAGTTTTGTTAGAAATAACTGCATATATGCTCCTTTTTTCTGTTACAAAGTTGGTAACGACACGATATGACGAGGGAAGCGCTATCCTATTATAAGCTTTTCCGCAGTTCCCCACAGTCCAGGATAGTTTAGGGGCATTTCTGCCAGCAGCCAAAATGTTTGATACCATTTATTAAATTTCACCTTCAGCACTATTAGTGCTAAGCTCGAGTAGCTTCTCTTGTAATATCACATTCTCCACTTCCGTTTCATCAAATGGATTTATGATCCATGGTGGTATTTCTATCGTCAAAATATCTTCAAAAGTGATTCTGCAGTCATCATGCAGGGCAATTGAATGTTGAACGTATGTCTGAATATTCTCATCAAGGCATTCTACCTGCGACAAAGTACTTACTTTTTCCGACACTGGCAAACTCTATCATCGATTCACTGTACTTTTCTTCTCGAAATTCAGGAAACAAATGAGTAACGTTCAGCATAGGCATTCGTATTTATATTGGTAAACAACTTCGTGCAAGATTGCAAGCAAGATAGGTGAAGCCAAGCCAACATTTTAGTTCTTCACTAGCGAAACCAGATAAATTTTCGTGGACCCCCGCTTACGAATTATGAACCCCCATTATTTTTTCACGCCAACGTATACCCCCGTCGAGTCTCCCGTGGATCCCTGGGGGTCCACCTGGACCATTTTGGGAATCAATGATCTAGAGGTGAAACAGACATTTGGGATAGGTTCTAATTTGGTTAATGGCTGGAAATATATATCGAATTACGAGACAGATGAATAACAGCCACGCTGTGCTGTCCACATACGTAATTTTAACACATATTTAATAAATATTCGTTTCTCTTGTGTTTCCATACGCGTTAAATTATAATTTCAACTGAACTCTTTCCGTTCACTGCACAATATTGTCTATGTATTTAGAGAGGCAGGTGGCAGTTTCGGTTTATGATTTCATCGTTTTGCATAACAAAATAAATCATTCTATCTATTCTGCCTGTTGCTTTGAAGTTGCTGTAAAAAGCAAGAAGTTCTAGACTGCTGGCAGAATGTAGTATTATTTAAATTTTTGAAACTATGCGAAAAAGATAGTTCTATTATATATGATGAATTATGGTTTAAAACTTCACGCTTTAATAGGAAATAGAAATGAAAATTAGAAAATAATTTATTGAGAGAAAAAAAATCGCGAAGTGTATCGCGTACTGATATCGTAGCAGGTCGAGGTGCGATTCGAATGGAATATTCTCCGCGAAGTGCAGCGGGGTTGGAGAAAATAGTTGAAACCCACGGTGGAACGTATTTCTTTAAGAACTCAATCAATCGTACCAAATTGCAACCTGCTAACTCAAATTGCAGAAGCCTTATAGTTGAGCAAATTCTCAAAAGCCACGAAAAAACAAGAAATATCTACGTAAAAATGGCGGCGGTTAGAATAATTCACCCAAATTTTGGTAGTTTCGTTCTGCCTTAAAAAAAATCCCAGATATTATGTAAATTGTAGCTCATTCGATTTGATGAAAGCCCTGGAGATGACTTTATGTCCAAGGAAAAATATATGTATGAAAACAAGGAATATCTACGTAAAAATAGCGGCGGACGGACAAATTAACCCAATTTGATAGTTCTGCCTCGAAAATTTGGTATCTGGGATTGCCCACATACCAAATTGCAGATCATTTGTTTTGATGGTATACGATGGATATGCTTTAATGTACCGGAAAAAAATATACATACCTATATATATATATATATATATATATATATATATATATATATATATATATATATATATATATATATATATATATATATATATATATATATATATATATATATATATATATATATATATATATATATATATATATATATATATATATATATATATATATATATATATAGGGGAAAGTGGGGAGCATTCAACCGTTTAACCTTTAAAAATCCGTAATGAAAAATGTGTTCGATAATTTGCGTTATTCGATGTGTTGGTAAACCGAGAGAATAGTTTTGCACGAAAGAAAAAAGACAAAATAATAAAAAGTTTCTTTTCAACTTTTTAATTTAACGTTTTATGACAAACCTACATGTGGTCGAATCCTCACTACTGCTGGGGTAGGTTCGACCATAACGCGGGGTGGATTGGACCACATAATTTAATGAAACAATTATTGTTCAGTAACGTATATTAACGAATATTCCACCCTTTCAAGTTCAAATTGAATCTGTATAAATTAGCAGTTCTTGCTGTTCCCACATTTTTGGCTCTAGGAAATAACTTCATTAGCGGGAAACACAAAAGTGTTGGAATCATTTTTCCTTCGTAGAAAATTAAAATTTATACTAGTTTCTCTAACTGAAAGAACTTGCCCAATATAATAAGCAACTGTGGATTTTGTCGGAAATTTTACAAGTACAAAATCTCCTTGAGTTACTACGTTTCCACTTTCTAACAACGGGATCTCTTCTAGAGTCGAGTCCTCAGAGTCGTCTGCTAACTCAATTGAGTTGTTACTCTCATCACTGTCAGATATATCATCATTCAAAATAGATATCTTCACTGATGGTTTCTTAACATTACCTTTCACAGCAGCCACCTTAAGAGTTTTTCTCCTTTCACTCTCTGCCTGTATTCAGCTTGCTGTATAATTCTTCTAGTTCCGGTGTCAGAGTATAGATCTTGGACTTGAAAACATTGTTTTTTCTTTTTTTGCCTTTGGTTCGGCTTTCAGAAAGAGGCGAATATTTTCAAATGAATTTCTCTCTGTCAACAAGTCGTTGCTTTCCTGTGAATTGAAGGGTTTCAAAATAACATTACTTTGGATAATAATGCTGTTTTTCCTAGAATTCTGCTCTGCTTCCTTCTTTTCTGTAAATTCATCATGTGTGATCATGCATTCTACCTTTGTTTTACTGATCATAACTGAACTTGGAGCGAAATCTTCTTCAGAAAAAGCTAGACGATTTACAGGCCAAATTCCTGGTTTCTTGAAAGAATTTTTATTGGACATTGTGAAAGAGCGAATATTTGCTTTATTTATCAGCTCTCCTATTCGTCTTATCGTTATAACTTCCCCAGGATCTGAAAGCAACCAATCATTGAAAGCAACAGAAGTAGCAGCCTCGAATGGACCTAAGACGCCAACATCTACTGGTTGCATTCTATGGCTTGTATGAGTTGATAGAACTCTAATCAACTTCTCTGCTGGTCCAACGCTCCCAATTCAAATAGGTCGAATCCTCCCCATAACGCGGCTTAATAGAGATCTGTCTTAAAAAAATACTTCAAAATTTCTAGGTTATGTCACAATACGAGAAAGATGTATTTAAACTAATAGTTTTGAGGTCCAATACGTTGAATTTCACAAAACTAACAATATATCTCCAATAATCAAAATATCAGAGTAAAAAATCTCATCTTTATATTCGTGTTTTAACATTAGTCACTTAAAAAGCACAAAAAACTCAACACTGGTTCTCAGTTATGGCGCGAAAACTATTAAGAATGTATAGGTTACACTTTTCATGGGCCGTACTTGAAAGCTTCATTATTAACGAGTATATGGAGGGTGGTTGAATCCTCCCGATGGTCGAATGCTCCCCACTCTCCCCTATATATATATATATATATATATATATATATATATATATATATATATATATATATATATATATATATATATACAGGGTGACCTAGTGCTCCGTAAGCGGTCCATAATGGTGGCACAATTAGATTTTCAATAATTTTTGTTATTGATATCCATGGATACGCTTAAATAACTTGCTTGTCGATTTCGCAGGTGTGTTGATACCTAATTGTGGAATATCTTTATTATTTTTAAGTTTAGGTATTGGGAATGGTTATACCAATCAGAAGGTAATTCAATAGCTAATTCAATTATGCAAGGTGTCAACTTTGCTTTTGTCCGTTTTATAAAATAGGATTTAATACTCTCCTGTAGTCAGTCTTGATAATGAGTTCATAACTCGAAACATGTCGACTTTTCGTTACTGGCGAGAATTCAATCTGAGTTAATAAACTTATCATTATATATTATTATTAGGATTGGCTGCTCCTAGGATCCACAAGGGGGAGTATTTTTTTTCAAAAAACAGGAACTTCTCGCTAAATGTGGCTATAATAATATAGTAACGTTAATAAGAGTATTCGAATCGTCCATCAAATTTACTCGAGATTTCATGTAACACATAAATAAAAGGCAACCTTTCGGATCGAAAACCAGTCTTCCATTGGAAACATTCATCATGATTTATATTTATTAAGATACAGGTTCGGGAAATTCACCTTGATACGCTTGACTTGTTTTTATATAATTCAGAGACGTAGTCCCGAGATTAACCTTATCAGATTATAACCTCGTTTAAGTTAAATTGAATATGGAATCGAACGATATACTTCCAAATCAAATACTTCAATGTCTCGCGGACGTATAGGCCAGTCAGTTGTGATAATCAATTGACGATAATTCCAAAAGTTTTCAAACTTGAATGTAGGGTCGGGAAACAGATAAAAACAAACTATGAAATTTTGCAACCTTTTCCGAAGTACGGAACATTGTTAGAATAGACCACAAGCCCAGTCAAATTTTCAGGGGGTGATTTTATACACCACCAGTCATATATATTCTTGAAGTACTTTTCGAGAAACAAACTTTAGGCACTATGCCGTCAATTTTCCGCGGTACAGGTGAGTGCACAGGTGAGTTGAAATGTCGTAAAAAAGGGGGTACTTTTTGATTACATTATACATGACGGCACTATTCTCGTTGAAGAGACAATGAAAAAAGAATGCTTTAAAACCCAGTGCCGTCAAAAAATAACGGTACCGGAAGTCAGTTAATCGAATACTTGACGGCGTTGATTCAGTTAACTTTACCTTCCTTAAAAAACTATAATACATCAATGCCGTCAGAAAAGGGGGGTACATAGGGTCATAAATCGCGAATCAAAACCCGATTTTTACCCCTTGTGGGGTGGTCATTCAGAATTTGACAGCACCAATTTCTAAATTTCCGTTAACATTTATTGAGTGTTCTAAACATTGTGCCGTCAAAAACTCATGGTTCATGCAAAAATAAATAAAAAAATTACTAAAATTTTAGAGCAAAAAATCAAATTTTTCTTATAAGGTCATTTATTTCAGGACAGCATATGGTTTTTCTTTAAGTTGAAACTAATTATTATGGTCTTATAATTATGCCTTCAATAATTCATGGTACCCAATTAAAATACAGAACAAAAATAAAAATGAAAAAATTTAAGAATTTTGAAAATTGCCTGCACATTTATAAGAGTTTATTTTTGAAATATTATTGTTTACAGAACCTCTTTAAACATTACAAAACATCGAAAAATCGGTGCCGTCAATTTTCCCTTGTCATATTTTATGCATTTGACGTTAAATCTCTTGCTACTTTTGGCTTACTTTACCTACCATTTTGGTTATGATTCTGGTCAAAAATTACAAGACGGCATTATCAATATAATATTGACCATATTAAATAGTAATTAAAAATTGTGGTGCTGTCAACATTAAACGGAAACTTTACGTAAAATGAGAATTTCAAAATTTTAACGATAATCTTAGGAATATTCGTTTTCGGTCCAAAAATTGAAAAGCGAAATTTCATGCACAGATTTGTGATGTATATTTTTGATAAAATAAGTGATTAAGGATTTCATAAAGTTTTAAAAGCGTTAGTCAAATTTTGCTTGCTTTCTGTTCTTTTTTTTTTTTTTTTTTTTTTTTTATTTTTAATCGAGGTGAAAACTTCAAAAGCGATACCGGTTGCTAACCCGGCCTGTGTGGGATTCAATAGCTGATATATATATAAATATATATATGCAGTATTGCCTACCCACTAAAAACACCTCTGTTCTTTCGGTTTCCGGGCGTTAGCCTACTAAACCTCCAGTCTCGCACTTAGATTAGGACTCACGTGCTGCGGTCAGCACTAGAACCTGTTCTCTTCCTTGTGTCTATATTTCAAGACCCAAGTGTATGTCTCTCTGCGTCGCGGCGCATTAAAAAAGATTCCATTGCTCGCCTAAATTTCCGAAGAAATCTAGGTACAGCTAATGGATTGAAGTACCTGAAAATAAAAAATAATTATTAGTCCAGTTGATCTCTAAGTCTTTTGTAATAGACTCTCGTTCTTTGTGCGTCCTCTTCTGGATCGTAGTTTGTCAATTCTCTGAGCTCTTGATTTTGATGCTCTTTTATTGCCGTAAATATATTTTGCGCTTTTCTCTTCATAAATTCTTTGATAGGTTCCCATTCAATATCTCTATGTATTTGTTCATTTCGAACATACCATGGTGCTCCCAATGCTGTTCTAATCAATCTATTTTCCGCACTTTTCTGTTCTTTTTTTTTATTTTATTTTTTCTTTTTTTTTTTTTTAATCGAGGTGAAAACTTCAAAAGCGATACCGGTTGCGAACCCGGCCTGTGTGGGATTCAATAGTTGATATATATAAATATATATCAACATTGCCTACCCACTAAAAACACCTCTGTTCTTTCGGTTTCCGGGCATAAGCCTACTAAACCTCCAGTCTCACACTTAGATTAGGACGCTCGTGCTGCGGTCAGCACTAGAACCTGTTCCCTTCCTTGTGTCTATATTTCAAGACCCAAGTGTATATCTCTCTGCGTCGCGTCGCATTAATTTTGAAATCAAGTAAACATACCTGACGACTGCCCGTGGCATTCTCTGTCGACTGGAAGTATGTTCGCTTCATCCCAGGTTGGTTCGACTTGAACAATGCTCATCACTCCGACATCGAGATCCAACATCCATTTTCACACTCGTCGTCTGTAATGGCCATTACTCCGACATCGAGATCCAATATCCATCTTCACTCTCGTCGTCTGCAACGAGCATCATTCGTCTTCGAACCTGACGATCCGCTACCATCCCACCGTGCCGTCCTCTGTTGGGCGCTGCTCCTTACTAGCGAACCGATGAAGAACGTGTCTGATGGACAATCTCTCAGCCCATCTAGGTCCTTCTTCACTCCTCGTCGTCTTCAGTTTCAGTCGCTTGCCGTCGAATTCACCGCTTTCCCAGGGCGATGCTGCTTCCTCGGTGGTCTGGTCTCGAATGTTGTTTCTGTTCTATCCACAGGTGGGGAATATATAGGAGAGGTCAAAGTGGGGATGGATGCGCACATGGTCTATGCTTCGTTTTCGGAGCAATGGTCTCAAAAACTGGCGGCAAACAGGGTCGTTAGTCGTTGCACAAAGCTTTTTTTACGCTTAGTTCTACAAAATATCTACGGTATTATTGAATAATGTCACTTTAAACATTCCTAGTTCAAATCAAATGAATTCCGTGCAAAATAAAATCACTTCTATTGACATAGAACCATAGGATAGCCGACACGGTATTTTTTCGACATGAAAAATGCATTTTCAGCGTATTGTACCATATAAAATTGACGGCATAGTAAACTATGTTATCTTTGAAGGATATAGCATTGAAACAGCTTAATTTTAGGTTGTATAAAATGACCACCCCACAAGGGGTAAAAATCGGGTTTTGATTCGCGATTTATGACACTATGAACCCCCTATTTCTGACGGCATTGATGTATTATAGTTTTTTAAGGAAAGGTTAAGTTAACTGAATCAACGCCGTCTAGTATTCGATTAACTGGGGAGGGGGGGTAAAATCGTCGATTTCAAAAAAAAATTCTTAAAGTGCAATAACATTGAATTTTGCCTTATGCTTGTGAAAACAATTCCAAAAGTTCTGCAAACTTGGAGTAGTATTAAATATATTATTTCATATCACGCATCAAATTTGCAACCAATTTAAGGTTACGGAACATTTTTTTCATTCAAAATTAACGTTTTTCTTTAATAAACCGACCGACAGATACTTCGGAAAAATAAACCGAACAGTTGTATAAATTTGCAACCTTATACGTTGACCGGAACATGTTTATTTATAATTTTTTTAATTCGTGGTAAATTTTTCGAGCAAGGTAGTCTCGAAATAATTACAAGAGTTTTGAAACTTTGTTGCAGATTTAGAAAACTTCTATTCTGATGCATTTGCAAATTTGCAACCAAGTTCCAGACCGCGTACAATGTTGCAAATTTGCAAATGCATCAGAATAGATATTTTCTGAATTTGCAACCAAGTTTCAAAACTTTTGTAATTATTTCGAGACCATCTTGCCCGAAAAGAAGACCAGGAATTAAAAAAATTATAAATAAACATGATTCCGGTCAACGTAAAAGGTTGCAAATTTATACAACTGTTCGGTATATTTTTCAGAAGTATCTGTCAAGTTTTTAGAACTTTTGGAATTTTTTTTCGTCAGTTTATCAAAGAAAAACGTTAATTTCGAATTAAAAAAATGTTCCGTGCCCATAAATTTGTCGCAAATTTGATAGGTGATATGAAATAATATATTTAATACTACTCCAAGTTTGCAGAACTTTTGCAATTTTTTTCACAAGCATAAGGCAAAATAATTCAATATTATTGCAATTTTAACAATGTTCCGGTCTTCGGAAAAGGTTGCAAAATGAGATTTGTTCCTTTCTCTATGTAGCATTCATCTGACCAAAGTTTAAAAACTTTTGGAATTATTATTAAATTTTCGATTTTCAATGTCTAAACTGACTGGCCTATAGTAACTGAAATCCTTGAAACGTTCGCGCCGATTCAAATATGGAATTGATGAGCCTCGCCATTTTCTCTAGCGTATTTTCCGCGATCCCATTCTTCTTCGCTCCGTTGACGACGTTCGAAATTCAAATCCGAACTAGTTCGAAATTCCCGCTTTACGACGGACCCGCTGCGTGTTCCCCGACGTAGAAATAACGTTAAAACCTCGCGGCGTTCATTATTCAACCAACATCAGCTCGGGTAACTCTGAGCGTTTTCCCCGTTCATTTTCGCGAGGACCTTCCGCCCGCTCGACGTCGCCGGCAACGCCGCGTCGCGCCGTCAACCTAGATTTCCGGCATTTTCACAACTCGAACGGCGAGCGAGGACGCAACGTCGCTGTCCTGGGCGTCGCGGCGCCGAGACCAACCCCGAAGCATTACGTGCCGAGTCGCGAGATCGTTATGACGTACGGGCGCGTTTCGATTACGAGCGTTCGGCGTTTGCGGGTTGGGTGAGTCAAGGGGGTAGTGGTGGTGTGATGACAAATTGTGTTTTTGGTGCTATCGTCACCAATGCAGTGGCCGAGGAATCCCCATGACCTTTGGATGTTATGACATGTTCTGCGTTAACTATTTCACAAAAGTTAGTATTTTTTTTACAACTCAACGGCTACTTGATGATCAGTGAAATAGTGTAAAAAGTATTTTTCCGCAGACGTCAAATAATGACGACTTTTTGACCTCAGTTCACGATGTTGAAGTTTGATTTCACAGACGTCATTTTGTTTTACTTTTTTGTCCGGCCGTGAGCGTACAAAAAAGTGTACATTTTTGTACGCTCACGGCAATTTATAGAACGTCGGGCGGCGTACAGTTGGGTTCTGAATCCGACATAATGTAATCTGAAAGAAAAATTCTATATATTTTAATACAACAAGTTATTTCTTAATATTCGGGTACTTACCAAAAACGCACAGTCCTATAATGCGTAGATAAGTGACTTTAAATGTTTCTGACAATTATTTTGTTGAATTGTCTAATTTGTGTTGCCTTGACATCTACAAAATCAGTAAGCAAAGCAATCTAGTTTTACGTTTCTTCACAACCAATCCTTTTTTAAAAAAATCATCATAATTCTATCGTTTGAACATCGTTTGCGGAAAAAATCTAAGGTTTTATTCGGAGGAAAGCACTTTTTGTGGCTCTACTAAAATCGTCGGCCTCGCTGCGCAGCCGACAAACATTTAGTCTCGCCACAAAAAGTATCACTTTTACTCCTAATAAAACAATATACTATTATGGTGAAGATTATTTTTACATTGTTCGATGGAATTTTGTTGATTATTTGCGAACATTTTGAATGTGGTAAATATATCCGAAGGTCTTGTTTGAATTGATAAGTCCGTTTGTTGATGGTAATCGATGTTTTGACATTACAGTATGTTAAGATTGAAAACAAAGTATTTATAATTTTACATTTGCGAACAAATTGGATGAATTCGTTTTAAATTTTTGGAAATAGTTTGAATGAGGTAAATATACGTCGCGAAGATTTTGTTCGCATTGATAAGTCCGTATCTTGATGATTATCGAAGTTTTGACTTTACAATATGTGGAAATCTACAGCAGGCAGGTACCTTCACTTCGATAAATTGAATTATTTATACTTGAAGACATTCAGTGAACTTAGATGGAAGGTCTCTGCATACTTGCGAACAATTTGCATGAAATGAATTCACGTTAAAATCTTTTTTGCATTCATGAGTCCATTTCTTGATGATAATTGCTGTTTTGGGATTACTAAACGAGAAAATCTAAAACAAACAGCTATATTTTCCTGGAATTAAGTATTGATATTTTTAAATATTCAAGCAAATTTGATGGAATTTTTGAAAGAGGAGTATAAATACGGGAAGATCGATTTTGCATTGATAAGTCAATTTCTTGATGATAATTGCTATTTTGGGATTACCTACTATACGAGAAAATCTAGAACAAACAGCTATATTTTCCTGAAATTAAGTATTGAAATTTGTAAATATTCAAGCAAATTTGATGGAATTTTTGAAAGAGGAGTATACATACGGGAAGATGAATTTTGCATTGATAAGTCAATTTCTTGATGATAATTGCTATTTTGGGATTACTATACAAGAAAATCTAGAACAAACAGCTATATTTTCCTGAAATTAAGTATTGATATTTGTAAATATTCAAGCAAATTTGATGGAATTTTTGAAAGAGGAGTATACATACGGGAAGATGAATTTTGCATTGATAAGTCAATTTCTTGATGATAATTGCTATTTTGGGATTACCTACTATACGAGAAAATCTAGAACAAACAGCTAAATTTTCCTGAAATTAAGTATTGATATTTGTAAATATTCAAGCAAATTTGATGGAATTTTTGAAAGAGGAGTATAAATACGGAAAGATCGATTTTGCATTGATAAGTCAATTTCTTGATGATAATTGCTATTTTGGGATTACCTACTATACGAGAAAATCTAGAACAAACAGCTATATTTTCCTGAAATTAAGTATTGATATTTGTAAATATTCAAGCAAATTTGATGGAATTTTTGAAAGAGGAGTATACATACGGGAAGATGAATTTTGCATTGATAAGTCAATTTCTTGATGATAATTGCTATTTTGGGATTACCTACTATACGAGAAAATCTAGAACAAACAGCTAAATTTTCCTGAAATTAAGTATTGATATTTGTAAATATTCAAGCAAATTTGATGGAATTTTTGAAAGAGGAGTATAAATACGGAAAGATCGATTTTGCATTGATAAGTCAATTTCTTGATGATAATTGCTATTTTGGGATTACCTACTATACGAGAAAATCTAGAACAAACAGCTATATTTTCCTGAAATTAAGTATTGATATTTGTAAATATTCAAGCAAATTTGATGGAATTTTTGAAAGAGGAGTATACATACGGGAAGATGAATTTTGCATTGATAAGTCAATTTCTTGATGATAATTGCTATTTTGGGATTACCTACTATACGAGAAAATCTAGAACAAACAGCTAAATTTTCCTGAAATTAAGTATTGATATTTGTAAATATTCAAGCAAATTTGATGGAATTTTTGAAAGAGGAGTATAAATACGGAAAGATCGATTTTGCATTGATAAGTCAATTTCTTGATGATAATTGCTATTTTGGGATTACCTACTATACGAGAAAATCTAGAACAAACAGCTATATTTTCCTGAAATTAAGTATTGATATTTGTAAATATTCAAGCAAATTTGATGGAATTTTTGAAAGAGGAGTATACATACGGGAAGATGAATTTTGCATTGATAAGTCAATTTCTTGATGATAATTGCTATTTTGGGATTACTATACAAGAAAATCTAGAACAAACAGCTATATTTTCCTGAAATTAAGTATTGATATTTGTAAATATTCAAGCAAATTTGATGGAATTTTTGAAAGAGGAGTATACATACGGGAAGATGAATTTTGCATTGATAAGTCAATTTCTTGATGATAATTGCTATTTTGGGATTACTATACAAGAAAATCTAGAACAAACAGCTATATTTTCCTGAAATTAAGTATTGATATTTGTAAATATTCAAGCAAATTTGATGGAATTTTTGAAAGAGGAGTATACATACGGGAAGATGAATTTTGCATTGATAAGTCAATTTCTTGATGATAATTGCTATTTTGGGATTACTATACAAGAAAATCTAGAACAAACAGCTATATTTTCCTGAAATTAAGTATTGATATTTGTAAATATTCAAGCAAATTTGATGGAATTTTTGAAAGAGGAGCATACGGGAAGATCCATTTTAATGGATAATAATCCATTAATAACTTCATTTCTTGATGATAATTGTTATTCTGGTAGGTACTACTGTACGTGAAACTCCAGAACACAGAGCTATATTTCCCTGATATTAAGTATTGATATTTGTAAATATTCAAGCAAATTTGATGGAATTTTTGACAGAGGGGTATTTATATTGATAGATATTCGAGCAACTTTGATGAAATATTTGTCAATACACGAATGGGGTGTATATACCGAAAGATCCATTTTGTATTAAGTCCATATCTTGATGATAATTGATATTTTGGCATTACTATAGGTACATCTGAAACAAAAGGTTAATTTTTCTGAATGTTTGTAGATTGTCCATATTTGGGTAGTAAGATGAATTTAACAATGAAACTATTATTATTATAATAATTTGTTTCTCGTATGTGAGAAAAATTTTTAAATTTGTTTCGTCTTTTCGTCCTCATCAATGTTGACTGAATTACAATTTTTGGATTCTTTGTATTTTAGACTATTTCTCATTAGTGTAAAAATTATATTGTACCTGAAGATGTTGTTCTGAAACAACGAAACCGGTTGTACGTTAATTAATATAATTTTGGGAATTTGAAGACAAAATAGTTTCATTGTTAAATTCATAATTTTTCTGAAGCTAAATATTTATATTTATAAATATTCAAGCAAATTTGATGGAATTTTGGACAAGGATGTATATATACGGGAAGATCCACTGCATTGATAAGTCCGTTTCTCGAAGATAATCATTTTGTCATTACAATTTGTGAAATTCTATAACAGAGAGCAACATTCCCCTTAAATTATAATGTATTGATATTTGAGATATTCATGCAACATGGAATTTTTTTGTATACATATTTTAGAACAATTTTCATGAGGTTAATACATATTAAGATCTCTTTCACATTGATAACTCCGTTTCTTGATGATAATCAATGTCTTCGCGTCACGTGAAAATCTATCAAAAAGAATTACATTTCCCTAAAAGAAAAAAATTATAATTTGTTAGAATATTTTTTTGAACATTTGTATTAACTTTTGAATACGGTTAATTTTCCTGTAGATGTTTTTTTGCATTAATACTCTGTTTCTTGAACATCAATGTTTTGGCGTATCAGTATATCAGAATCTAAACCAAAGAACTACGTTTCCCTAAACAGAAGTATTTATATATACATATTTATTTATATATATATATATATATATATATATATATATATATATATATATTAAATATATATTTATATATAATATATATATATATATATATATATATATATATATATATATATATATATATATATTTATATATTTATATATATATATATATAAAAATATACATATACTAATCTAGTAATAAAGCATTATTAAATCAAGAGAATGCCATGGATAATCACAATCATTAAGCGCCCTCTTCTGTAAGAAAACAGTTCGTGATTTCAATTCAGATGCAAGGATTGCGTTCAGTGTGTGTTGTTTTATTTATCAATATAATTACAATAAAGAACATTATCATTAATCTTGCGAAATCGAATTGGTAGTGAATACACGGAACGGCTCACGTAATTATTCTAACTGAATTATATAAATTTGAAATATTTAAATGGTTCAGTATCTTTCTTTATTGTTCAAAATACTTTCACTGAGTGCTGATGGTCCCTGAAAGGACTCAAATGTGAAGAATTATTCATGGGAACTCATAAAATACAACCACAAAACATATGAGTGAGACCTGTTAGGCCAGTAAAGAGTGATCTAAATCACTTATAATTTCCCTATTGTTGCTTTCTATACTCGAGTCAAATTGCAGCTTCGAACGAAGTGAACAATACTGACCACTTGACAGACGCGTGTCCTACGCATTCGTTATCGGTTCTCAATGGAGTAGAGAAATTTATTCACCAATAACATAACCTGAATGTGCATGGCACACGTTGATCACGTGGGCAGCTTTGTTTATACTTTGTTGGAAGCTGAAAGTTGACTAGAGTAAAGATCTGCATGAAATCTTCATGCTCACACCACGATGCGAGTAGAAAATTTATAGTTATGCAACGTTTGAAAAACAACCGAGACCATATATGCGGAAGTAAAATGTCGTGGGATTGACTTAAAATCACTTTGATACTCATGTTTTCATCGCAGGCTGTTTGGGCATGAGATATATGATGCAACGCAAAAACAATATTTATGTACGGAGCCATGCAGATATGATGTTATTAAACATCTGCATCTCTGCATACTCGAATATCTACATCGAACATGTGTGAACAGTATACGGTTTCTCAGTGGCAATAAATAATACTGAAACTATATAGATACTCTACATAAGTATTCAAGTGTTTGTTCGTCTTGACAACTTTTGATATAAAATAAATGAAGGGCTTCATCTTTCCGAAAAAGATATTGTGAATTATTTTATGTTTTTTCCACATTTTTCATTCCATATTTTGTAAAGTTGAATATTCTGTCTTCTTATCTTGAATGCTCTTCATCCATAACACCATAACCTTGAGTAATGCAAAAATTTTGCATATTGAAAAGTAAAGTTCCTGGGTAACCAAAATAAAAACATCCAACATTAAGATAATATCATATAGCGACATCTCACAACTTTTCAATGTTGCAACAGTTGATTATCATCGATCGACAACAATGTTATTACCACAAAAATTTACGAGATAGCGTTATATGAGATTATCATCGTCGTAGTAAAAAGGAGGCTATCACAAATAGTTTGTTTTGTAAAATAGCGTTTTTACAGAAAAATACAACCATATAGGTAAACTCAAGAGCCAATACCTATCTAAATGAAAAATTCATCCAAATCGTTAGAGCCGTGTCTGGAATATATATATATATATATATATATATATATATATATATATATATATATATATATATATATATATAATTATTTATTTGAATTGTTGTTGCCTGTGAACTATTTCTAACTTTTTGATAAGTTGACGTAAAAAAAAAGTTTTGATAAAACCACGAATGTCGTGGCGAAACGTCAACTTTTTAATAAAATCGAGTTTTTTAAGATTCACCAAGCCTGTTATTGCTAATAATTATCAAAAATTTATATATATATATATATATATATATATAATCTCTTGATAATTATTAGCAATAACAGGCTGGTTGAATCTTAAAAAACTCGATTTTATTAAAAATTTGACGTTTCACTACGATATTCAACCAGCCTGTTATTGCTAATAATTATCAAGAGATTAAAAATAGATCACAGGCAACAACAATTCGAATAAATAATATATATATATATATATATATATATATATATATATATATATATATATATATATATATATATATATATATATATATATATATATATATATATATATATATATATATATATATATATATATATATATGTATACAGTATGTTTTAATTGGCGATAATTCATTATTTCTTAACGGGTCAGCCTATTTTCGAAAACTTTTTTTTAGAAATATAGTACTACGAGAGCTTTACATCGTGGTATACTTAGAAATTGTTTCAATATTCCACTTTTCAACATCCTACTACGATAAAAAATATTGTGGGATTCGATGCATTAGTTGACATTTGTTTTATTGACAATCTAAAATTAGCCCTAAACTCTGTAGCGTTCACACAGTCCACTCTCAATTAAAAAATTTTGCACTCAAGTTGTGAACACTCGGTATAAATTACGATATTGAAACATGGGATTTGAGGATTTCAAATGTGGCTGAATCGAAAGAGATATTTGTTTTTTCGTAAAAAAAAAAATGACTAATATGCTTTCGTCAATTTTAGGATCTTATTTGTTATCGTAGTAGGCTGTGGAAAAGTGGAATATTAAAACAATTTATACCTGGATGTAGAGCTCTCGTAATACTATATTCCTAAAAATTGTTTTCGAAAATTGGCCGACCTGAAATAATAAATTCCCGCCACTTAAAGTGAAACACAATGTATATAAGAATTGCTCGTTTAAATATATGAGATTTCTTTTGATTTAAACCTAAACGCAGGTGCAAGTAATATTTTGAATATATTTCAATCTTTCCCTTCAAAAAACAAACTTTGTATAAGGTTTATATATATACAATGTAAAATATATACATAATATTATCAGAGTAGTGAAAGAGTAGATATATAAAAGATTAAAGAACAAAAAATAATAAATTCCAAAATTAAGAAATAATTATACAGCACCATGATTTTAGTAATCGTAAAATCAAATTAAAATACACATAATAAACACGCAATTAAGAAAAGAAACAGAAACAAGCACTTGGCAATAAATGTTTCTTCAAGAACTTTGTGAGTGTACAATTGAATTCTTATGCTTAATTTTATTTTTATATTAGTCTACAGAATTCCACTGAACTTATTGAAACATTTTTTTTTCTATATACTCAGTGAATTGTGACAAACTACCAAACGAGAGAATGATAGTTGAAGTATACATGATTTTTCAGATAGTTGAGAGAGAATTAAATGCCATTATACTAACATGAAAATATCTAAGACACCCCATCCTAATAAAAATCCTCCAGATAGATAAGGGTGGTCGACTTAACAGTTCATTTATCGCAGGATTTATGTTCAAGTATCCCTTTGTTACGAAGAAATAAATCTCTGAATGACACTCGGATGAGGGTCCTTCTTAATTCAAAGTATCTATTATATATATATATATATATATATATATATATATATATATATATATATATATATATATATATATATATAAATATATATATATATATATATATATATATATATATATATATATATATATAAATATATATATATATATATATATATATATATATATATACATACATATATATATATATATATATATATATATATATATATATAGAAAACACGTTCGTGGCAATAAAATCAAGTACTAGGACATTTATTTGAAACTAATCAAACAAACCTCCTAGCGGAGCTGGTTATACCAGTTCACGAAACATCGAAATGCCTCCATATACCTTGTACGGTGTATGTTAGAAATATTATATATATATATAAAGATGCTTTGAATTAAGAAGGACCTTTATCCGAGTGTCATACAGAGATTCATTTCTTCGTAACAAAGGGATACTTGAACATAAATAGACCCCAAGACATCTAGCCATCAGTTTCCAAAATTTCCAATTATTCCTACATTCAGTTTCTGAGATAACGATCGATGCAGTTCCTGGTGGTCCACACTGTATATATACATATATAAATATAAATTATATACATATATATATATATATATATATATATATATATATATATATATATATTCTTCCTTTTGCTGGTACACACTGGCATCTCCAGCATATTGGTATCTGATTTTTGGATGAATTTTTCCAGCCACATTCCTTGTTTTTTCGTAGTTTTTGAAAATTCGCTGACCTCAACAACTTCTGCAGATTAAGTAAGAGGGTTGAGATTTGGTCTGTGGATTGAGTTTATAGCAAGGTATGATCCTTTGTTGGTTTCAAATCTTTTCCTCAACCGCGATGCAGTTCGCGAAGACTGTAGATTATACCGATTGAATCGCACCTCGACCTGCTTCGCTATCAGTAGGCTCGCACTTCGGGGTGATAAATTTGCTTTCGAATATTATCTCTCTCAGTACGCGATGATTCTTACTGAAACAAGGCCAAACTTTACACGCCTTATGTTAGCTTCATCTGTCGTGAATGTATTTCAACGTCATTTTCACTGACCCTACGAAGTGAGATTATTTTGAAAATTGGCACACGTAATAAGGACTGCTTATTATACAATAATTTGATCACTTTGTCCTAATGTTCCTACTAGAATCAACAGGATAAAATGCTTTATCTACTTTCATTCAGTAATATTAATTTTACAGTTCTATAAATCGTTTTGTAAGGGCACCTTTTACAGAACTAGTGCTGTAATGAAAAAAATACATTTTGCTGTTAAATAAAATCACACTTTCTAGAAGAATGATTTATTTATTATTAACTTCTATCAGAATCGCTCATTTTTAAAAGCGCTTTTCATATTTTTGGATTAGTTTGACAAAGTTTCGATAGTAACCATGCGAAAAGTAACATAAAAAACTTGATTAGTAAACTAAATGGCAGGTGCATTTTTACAGGTGCAATTTTATTTTTTTAAATACATTTTGCCAAATATTTTTATTCATAAATAAAAGTAGATAAAATTTTTACAATATTCTTGTTGTAAATTCATATTACTACACTAAAGCGCCCTGTAAAAGATCAAACTTGTTTGTCAAATTTTAGGTGTTTGTCAAATTATTTGATAGTCTATGGCTTTGTTTGATGCGTTTGTCAAGCAATTCACGTGTTTGAAGTGTTTGATGAAAAATTGGATTGACGTCATTTTTGACAACTAAATTCAAAACCGTACAGCTCAATTTTCATGGAACGCGTCACGTCAACGAGAAAACCGTAACTAAGGAAGAATTTGACAAATTTGTTTGATTTTTGGTTTGATCGTTTATGCCATTGCTTGAAGAACACGTGAAGTTTGTCAAACAAGTTTGTCAAACAAATTTGATCGTTTACAGGGCGCTTAACATTGAAAATAACTATTCAGTAACTTGATCTGTATGTGATTGTATCAATTTATGAATATTCGGACTTGGACGTATTTGGAGCTCAGAGTATATGAAGTTGGCTTAATTTTGTAAATTCTTTTCGTCGGGTGCATATATATTTTTATGGAAAATATGAAAAATACACAGGGGGTTACTTTATTGGTGTTTCTTTTCATATTATTTTTTGTCGTTTGATCCTAGTTATCCTTTTTATGATAACTACAGTGGGAACAGTGTTTCCACATGCCTATTTTTTTTCGAGCCAGATGATATGGAGTAAACGAACGAAATTCATACTAGAACGAGCTTTTTCGAAAAGGTTTTTTACTAGTGAATACCTATTTCTTGGAAATTTATATTTTTAAGTATTAAAAGGGTATAAGTCATGTATTCGAAATACATACTACATCATTAGGAAACCTAACCTAGTTGTTTTTTGGGGTAGGGGGTAGGTTGGGTTTCAAAACATAAGTATTAAAAACCAAAACATTTTTGTGTTCATGTAAAAACACACAGAGTTTTAATTCTGCTTGTTTAACAAGTTGATTTTTTCTTAAAAGATTTTCAGTTTTTAAAACACTCGTAAGTTTTGGAGTATTTTTTAACTTGGTAACATTCCGCTTGTGTAAGTCTGTAACCGCATGTCTTTTAATATCAAACAAACTAAATTTTAAATACCTAGTATAAACACTACAAAGTATTTTATCTTGCTCATTTCTCAACCAAGGATAAGTTGCAGTCCATTTTTCTTGAAATTTGTGCTTATACAATTTCCTTTTCTTTGGCTTTGGTTCGCTTGTCGATGATTCAGATTCCGATGGTGAGGAATTGATTCCTACAAATTTTGATTCCTTTATGATGGGCTCTTCTATGGTCTGAGTCAAATGAACAGTGACAGTAGGAGCTGCAATGTTCATTTCCACTGTTTGCCCCAATTCCTTCTTTATTTGGTTTTCTTATAATGAACCTTTATAAAAATAAATATGAAATGTAGAAGTTTTAAGGTAGTAATGTTTAAAAATGTTAACTTACTTTTCCATTGTAAGGTAGGGTAGGTACAATATAACCAACAACAAAACAAACTTCCCAATATTTTACATTTAAAAGATAAATAAAGAACAGCTGAGCCGCTGAGCGGTTGGATTGGGGTCATAGATAATACAGACACGGATAGGGTTGCGTTCGTGATTTCTCTTGTTCGGCGATGGTGCGTTCACGAATTGCACTCGCCCACCCCGTTTAATTCAAAATAATCCAATCCAAGTAATCCAATACCGTTCAGTTCAATTCAAGAGAGTTCAGAAATACTCAACTTTAACAAAATTTAGCAAAATTTAAAAACGAGCCAATTTTAATAAAGAGGAGTCAACGAGGAACTTTTAATTCAAACGAGCCAGATCTGGCTCGAACGAGCCACCTGTGGCAACACTGAGTGGGAATAAGATGAAATTTATAAGCGAATGATGGGCGAATATAGATATAGGTTATAGACATGGGGGTAGTATGAGGGTGGTAAATTGTGCACGTAGGGAGCGCATACTTTGGTATATGTTGAATGAGGAGAGGAGTCGACGGGGCGTCAGTTAAGGTATATTTTTTCGTTTATTTTTTGCCTTAAACGAGATGTTTCTGAGATACAGCGATTTTTGTGAATTTCAAGAGAGAGTAGATGGTATGGGTATAATATTGGTAGTTTCCGGTAGTAAGATGTAAATTATTCGATATATAATTATAATTTATTCCGTTCGAATCGCATCTGAACCTGCTTCGCCATCAATACGCGATGCACTTAGACAAAAATACGACCTTAGTGAAGGAGCTCTGCTGCTCACTCGCTCACTTGGAAAACCTGCTTATTAAATTGGGTGCGATTAGCAAAGTAGGACCTAGGACCAAGATAGTTTTTCGTTTCATGACTTTTTTATGTTTCTTGGCACCAAAAACTCAATTTCATATATCTAGGTAGTTTTGTATGGTATCTTGAATGGGATTTGTTTTATTTCGAATTGGTTGCGAGGTTGACCACCCGGGGGAAGGGCGCAATTTTGAAGCAATAGGGTTGAGAGTTTGTATCTAGGTAGTATGGTATGAAAGAAAGAAAAGAAAGAAAGAAATATTTATTTAACATCGTTACATTGTACATGTTTGATGCAGGTCAATAAAAATTGTATTTATCATAATATAAATTCTCTAAAAGGGAAAAACTTACGAATATTAAACGCTTATAAAATATAATATATTATAATATGGCCGAATGGCCATTCACTCACATTAATAAAACCTTATACGTAAAAACACTAAAGAACACTTAAAATAAATAAAAAGAACTACTCCTACATTAAGGATGGTGCCTCCATATATTCTTTAAGCGAGTAAAAACAATTATCCAACAAAAACCGATTTAATCTTTTTTTAAACAATGTTTTATATTTGCACCAAGTTTATTATACAATTTAAAATCTAATGAGTTAAGTTGAGATCTGACCAATCTATGCCTTTGAAGTAAAAGAATCCCCGAAGATCTGGTATTATAATCATGATTATAATCCAGTGGCGGAAGAGTGCTGGATACACGTCGAATCTCCATCAGCATATGGTAGATGAAAACGCAAGGTAGCGGCATTATACGATGTTTAATAAAAAGTGGTCTACAAGAAGTCGTAGGTCCAACACCTTCAATTATTCTAAGTGCCTGCTTTTGGATCTTAAATACTCTTTCAGCCATTGAAGACCTACCCTATAAAATTGCTCCATAACTAAGGATAGAATGAATATTTGCAAAGTAAACTGTCCTCAATATATCAACTGCAAAAGTTTTTTTAAGTTGTCTTAAAAGAAAAATCTGTTTACTTAGTCTTAGACATATCTCCACAATATGAGAATGCCACTTTAAACCACTGTCAATAGTTAAACCAAGCATTTTAACATCAGCAATTGGTTGACAGTTTTGGGCAAAGCTAAATTTAATTATCTGCGTTTTATTGCAATTTAATTTGAGAAAAATTAAAAAAAAAATTTGATGTAAACCATCTTTCGGCAGCTGCCACAGTCACAGCAATATTTGAGTTGATCTCATCATCCGATTTGCCTGGAATAAGTGTAGTAGTGTCATCTGCGTATAAGACACTTCTGCAAGGAAGCATGCTTAAGTGCAGGTCATTAATGTAGACGACAAATAGTAGTGGCCCAAGGACAGAGCCCTGTGGCACACCATGCGAAATCACTCTAATATCGGACCGCTTATCATTCAAACATACTGCCTGCCTTCTGTTGGTAAGATAATCTTTGAACAAGGACAAAGGCAGGCCATTTATACCAAGATATTCCAGTTTGTCAAGAAGGATATCATGAGCAACGCAATCGAAGGCCTTGGTAAGATCGCACAAGACTGCTGAGTAGCGCTCGCCACTATCAAGGCCGTTGACAACACTGCTCACGAGCTCCATCAAGGCCTGGATGGTCGAGCGGCCAGGAATAAAACCATATTGACATGATGTCAAAACAGTAAATAACAAAGCAGTCTATCTTGATGATATCTTGAATGGGATTTGTTTTGATTCGAATTGGTTGGTGACTAGGTCCTCCCTCTGGGGGGAAAATATGTTGTTTACACGATAAAGGGATCAATTTTTGAGCAATAGGGTTGAAATTTTGTAAACAGGTCGCTTCGTATGATATCTTAGATGGGATTTTGGTTTTGGTTCGAATTGGTTGGGGGGTTGACCCCCCAGGGGAAAAATAAATCTTGTTTACACCACAGAAGACGTAATTTTGTAGCAATAGGGTTGAAAGTTTGTGAGTAGGTAGTTGCGTATGATAAATTGGGAAGTTAACCCCCAGGAGAGGAAATAAATCTTGTTTACACGATCTAAGGCCATAGGGTTGAAACTTTGTATGTAGGTAGTTTCTTATGATATCTTGGTTGTTATTTATTTCGCTATAAATTGGTTGAGGTTGACCAGGTTGAGGAGGAAATAAATGTTGTTTACTCGATAGAGGGCTCAATTCTTGTTTTTTGGATTTGAAACAAAAATCATAATTGAATGGATAGATTTTTCAAACTGGATACGTTTTGAAACCCTGCTTTTATATTGCAGCTCGCTGCGATAGAGTTTTTTTTTAATCTTCCGCCTACCTATACCATTTTGTATCAGGAACACCAAACAAATTCAGGAATCTCAATAATATTTCAACTATGTCATAAAAGAATCATCGCAACGTAACGAACGGTCAGGATAAAAATAAAACCTATTCAATGTGCAATTTATGACTACGTATAGATTTTGACGCTCCGGCAGTCTAGCGCATAGCCGCCTGTAACGTAAACGATTTTATTCTTTCATAGAGAACCCAATTAACTATGTAAATTTCGACAGACGCCATCCTTCTCGATGAGGTGGATAATTGTACCGGCCATAAATTCGAGTTTGCATTCTGGATAAATACAGTTTATATCCAATTGAGTTTTTATTGCAATGTACATTATGGTCAATATCTAATGGACTACACTAGAATGTGCTTTCAAGTCCCGGGTCTGACAGACATTAGTTTCACTTTCATGTTTAAAAAAAAATGAAGGACACCCTACTGCGTAGCACTAGGAATGATAAAACCCCTCGGCGCATGTGCACGTCGGCAATATTTTTTGAATGTACCTATTATATAAATTAAATAACAATGAAAGTCGATTTTACGAATGAAATGAAGGAAAATTGCAATAAATGTATTAATAAGTCGATATTACGAATAAAATCCGTGAAAATTTAGCAAAAAAAATTCATTGTTTGACTGTCGAATTTGAATATCCTATCCCGGCTCATTTTGCTGCAAATTATGAATCAAATTGATCTCTAAGGATGGGAAGCAGACACAGACGCAGAATCAAGCTTAAGCTATCAACGTCGCTTGGTTACCGTGGCACACAGAGCACTTCGACGCATGTTTTGTAGGACTTCGTACATATCGACCTCGGCGCATGCGCATGTCGTAATGCCTATCTAAAAAACGTTATAACTTTTTATTCTTCGTTGGGAAAAATTGGGAGCGAAAATTCTCTGATGAAATCATATGTATTTTATCGATATCCGTTGGAATTTTTAAAATCGGACCAGATCCCAACTTTTTGTAGTGAGAATTTAGCTTCACCTCGGGGTAAAAACGCTATATTTTTTTTATTCTTCGTTGGGAAAAATTGGGAATTAAAATTTCCTAATGAAATCATATGTGTTTTATCGATATCCGTTGGAATTTTTAAAATCGGGCCAGATACCAACTTTTTGTCGTGAGACTATAACTCCTTTAGCTTCGCCTCGGGGTAAAAACTCGTAAGTAGCAGAACTCCATCACTAAGGACCCTTAGGTTTGTTTCGTTTCTATTCAACAGTTAAAACGACGTATTCTCAATTATTCAAAGTATTTTTCACGTTGTAAGGTTTTTGTCAAAACTTAAACGTTAGTTTAACGTACTACTCTTTATAATTGTGAAATTTGTATTTTGATTTTCATATTTTCAGCGTCTCTTGATTAGTTTTTATTTCTATTCTGACATAACAACGCATTCTCGAACATTGAACCTATTTTTTCACGTTGTTAGTTTATTATCATGGGTTAAATGATATTTTAATGTATTACTCCTAAGAATCAGTTGACAACCTGAAATACATGTCGAGTTATTATATTCAAGAATATATATGTATTGAAATCTAATTAATCAAGTTTGTATTTTGATTTTGATATGTTTATCACTACTGTATCTGATATCCACTAACAATTCATAATATACGTCTGGTTTGGACCACTCTGTAATTTCCATTGAGTGATGACAATGAAAAAATACAGATATTTATACTTAATATATTTATAATCAACAATGAGGATGGATAACTGTGTAACTGAATATTCATCATAGGGAATTTTGTATATTTTCCCAGCTCATTAATTTCCGAACTTTCTTGCAAATTTATTTAATTTTCTTTAAAATACCATTAGTAAAGAAGTTTAAGAACATTTTTATAACGTCCTGCAGCGAGCGATTATAATATTATAAACAATTAAGCCTATACCACTCTGTCGCTATATTACAGAAAAACTAATGAACTTCTAACTAATGGCTTCTTCTTGATGGTATTATTTATTTTTATTGAAGAATTGATTTGTTTTTTAGATATTCAAGAAAACCTATTTTTTTCAACCCTTTCGATGATTATTTTATAAGCGCCCCATATACACAGTTTACACTAATATTAGTGTAAACTTTTTTTAATATTAATTCTTAGTCTATTTTTCGTGGCTATTGACAATTTTCAGGCTCTGGTGACTCGGCTACAAGTATAATTGCATGTATAGTTCCATATACATTACCATCAATGGTATCAATATACCTAATCCTTAAAGCTCGTTACATATGTATATTATAAAATCCACACAAATGAATTAAATTAATGCGAAAGGTTGGCAAAATGATCAAAATGAATTTTTTTCTAGTAAAATAATAGTACGTGCACTGCCGAAACGTCGTATGAAAGATTCAACTGAAAATCCATGAAAATTTAAAAATGAATTACATCAAGAACAATCTAAAATTCCATTCACACATGAATAAAATGGAACAATCAAATCATGAAAAACATACTAGTCGACCATGGTCAATTTCATACATTACATAAAGTGAACGAGGAAAATTCTTTAATCATATACACCACTGTTGTAGGGTAGATATCTTCATATCAGGAGGTACGTGTTTAAGCGACGAATTTCTGCATTTTCAGTCTAAGCGGTGAATTGTTGTTTCCCAATATCTTTGGTGGGATGGCGCTCTGGATTGTTATCCAGCCAGTGTTACTGACCACGATTTGTATTGGGGAACAATTAGAAATTTGTTAATTCACTCCGAGTCAAATAAGCTGCACTGATGAGATCTAATAAGATGCAGATTTTGAGTCGGGGTGACTTGACAATTTCTATAATTCATCGTTCGATTGTGAATGCAGATTTTGCGTTGCTGAATACGTATAACCAGCTTCCTTGGAAATTTTAAATTATTAAAGAACTTTTCTTGTTCATTTTATGTAATGAATAAAATGGACCCAAAAGGTTAATTTAAATCTGAACATGACAATAGCTACACGTCCGAAACGTATGAAAGTTACTTATAATTCTACTGAAAATTGGAACCACCAAGAAACAAATTAACAACGGGGAAATAGGTGCAAATCTAAAATTCAATTCGCACCGTACGTATAAAATCGACGGAAACTGAAATTCTAGAAGCTACAAAATCCGTAGGGTTGGAAACATAATGCGACCAGAAACTCGTGCTCGTTCTTTATGCAAATGTCACGTAGCACAGAAGGGGAACATCAGATATCAGCTTCGCTAATGAATCAATTTGGGGATGCTTGGAAAATGGGGTGCGTGCTTTTATTCCGATGTTGCGATCTGTCCGATAAAAATTCTCGTCCAACAGTCAAACTAAACATGATGTATGTATGGTTCATAAACCGAATAACAGAAACATTAAATAATAGAGAGAATGAAAAAGGAATGGAATTTATGAATAACTAATAGTCGTTATTGAAACATAAGGCAGGTACGATGAAACATTTAAAGGTGTTGGCAATGTATTTTCATTTGTGAAGTTGATAACTTCCATTGTCTATGAAATATTGGGGTGAGATTGTATCTGGGTATCAAGCGAATTTCTCTCTTTGTTCGTGTGCCGCACGCACACTTGAATACTCGCATGGTAACGAGATTCGAGCAGACGACCTCATCTACTAGTTCGTTTGGTAACGGACGATTTTACGTTTACTGAGGTCTGAAATAATTGCATCTCCTCAATGACATATGAGTCACGTCCTATTTCACAGCGTGCCGACAACCATCTGTTGTTGTATTCCGAGGAAGCTCCATATTATATGGAGCAATTTTAAAATTGCAGCAAACTGAAATCTAAACGATTAAAGAACAATCTAAACTTTCTACGATTGATTATTACCGAGTTGCAGCTTTGATTGACGTTAATTAAGGATTTTGAAACTGTTTAGAGCAGTTTGCAAGTAATTCCTAAGTTTGACCGCGTAATTTAGAAAAACGATAGGTGTATAATAAAAAAAGCGTGAGCAGCAGAGCTCCATCACTAAGGTCGTATTTTCCGTATCACGCGAAAAATTGTTTATTTTATAAAAAAAAATTGCGAAGTGCATCGTGGTTGAGAAAAAGAGTTGAAACCAAAAAAGGATTTCAAGTCAACATGAACTCAATGTACTTACCAAATTTCAACCCTCTTACCCAATCGGCAGAAGCTGTGGAGTTCGGCAATTTTTCAAGAACCACGAAAAAAGAAAAAGGTCGTAAAAATGGCAATCCCAGGTACCAGCTCATTTGACTCGACGGGAGCCGCTGGAGATGCCAATATGTAGGTACCGTGAAAAAAAAAAAAGAAAAAAAATATATATATATATATTCACTTCGGGGATTCGAACCCAGTAATACGATACCAGTGTTCAGTACTCGAAAAATTCAAGTCTGATATACGTATATATATATATATATATATATATATATATATATATATATATATATATATATATATATATATATATACTCGTATATCAGACTTGAATTTTTCGAGTACTGAACACTGGTATCGTATTACTGGGTTCGAATCCCCGAAGTGACTCCAGGTTTTTTCATTTATTCATTTATAGGTTATCGCTTCTGTCGAGACTCTCGAGACGCACATGTTTTTTTTTGCAAATTGTGTTGCTTCTATATTATCCGATGGAACTTCGTTCCTACCTGGTGTCCCATGACACCGTTTCTTTTTTTTTCGTAACGGTTTGCTATTGAAGCGAGGCTCTTCAATATGAGATGTACTTAGTGCATCTCGCGTTTTTCAAGTGAACAAGTGAACAGCCGTGGCAACAGCATTTTCAAAAAAATTGCTACAACGAATGTCGTAGACTGAATTCAGGTTCAATTAATTTGCATACGAATGCATGAGTCTAATTCGCAATGAACGCTAATCAATGATTCTCGTGTAACAGAATGAAATTCAGTAATCAACTGTAATAGCCCAAGCTACAGAGATTTAGAGTGAGCATTTTGTGCAAAAAGTGTTAGAAGAAAACCAAATAGTTCCACATGATATAGTCATATGTTTTTCACTCGACTCTATTATTTATATCTTTGTTATCAACAATTTTATGCATAAAATCGCGTTGTTTTTAGTTTTTTGCTTATAAAATTGAAACTATCAGAGTAATCGTGATGGTGTCAATAGACTTATTGTAGAAAATGAAAAGAAGAAAAAAATGAGAGGTCGGACGATTCGATCAGACCCTTAGTCTAAGGGAAAATTGGAAAAAACCGGCCAAAATGCAGTTTTTTCAAAAGTTCATAACTCGGTTATTTTTTGAGTTGTAGCGTAGATCCTCCGGCCAGTATTAGTAATTCACATCAACTTTATTTATGCGAAGAGCAGGAACTGTCCGATGCATAGTTTTTGATCTGTGGCCATTTGAATATTTTACTATGCAATTTTCCAGCAGACCTGAATGCGACAGGTATGGTCCGATTTCAATTTACAAAAAAGATTTTGAAAGTAGAATTCTCATAGTTCAAAACGTTCATCTTGGTTTTTCATGAAAACGCTGAGAAATATGTTAAAAATAAAGCTGAACATGACGAAAAACGGCCGAGAAATAACCATGTCATGTCAAAATGCCGACGCTTTCTAATGTCATGCTTATCCTTGCCTGCTGCTCTACCCCCACTCTTCAACTATTCTCACGCGCTCGGCCGTTTTTCGTCATGTTCAGCTTTATTTTCAACATATTTTCCAGCGTTTCAATGTGAAACCAAGATGAACGTTTTGGACTATGAGAATTCTACTTTCAAAATCTTTTTTGGAAATTGAAATTGGACTATACCTGTCTCATTCAGGTCTGCTGGAAAATTGCATAGTAAAATATTCAAATGGCCACAAATCAAAAACTATGCATCGGACAGTTCCTGCTCTTCGCACAAATAAAGTTTATATTGATAAATAATACTATAACCGGAGGATCTACGGTACAAGTCAAAAACTGCATTTTGGCTGGTTTTATCCGATTTTCTCTTAAACTGAGGGTCTGATCGACTCGTCCGACCTCTCACTTTCTTAGTCTTTTCATTTTCTACAATAAGTCAATATTGACACCATCACGATTACTCTGATAGTTTCAACTTTATAAGCAAAAAACTAAAAAAACGCGATTTTCTGCATAAAATTGTTAATAACAAAGATATGAATAATAAAGTCGAGTGAAAAACATATCGCTATATCATGTGGAACTATTTTACAAACAATGGCGCAGCTGGTTTTGTTCTAACACTTTTTACACAAAATGCTCACTCTAAATCTCTGTAGCTTGGCCTATTCGCAATGAACGCTAATCAATGATTCTCGTGTAACAGAATGAAATTCAGTTATCAACTGTAAGTACTGCCTTCGTTATTTACTCTTCTGGTTAATTGGGAAAATGTATAACGCAAGAAGTGACTCACTTTGCGTTTATCCATTTTATTCGTACGAATTTATCGAACCGAAACGATCTTGTACATTTTATGTATGCTACTTCGGATCATCGCCTGGAGAATTTCATTGGGTAGTTAAAAAGGTGGTTAGTGTTCCATAAATAGTTTTTACTTGTTATTCGTCTCTCTTAGTGATTTTGATACATTGCGATATGTTCGCGAGCTAACTGTTTTTTTTTTTACGTTGTAGTATGAAATGGTAAACATCTTAGGCTACAGTTTCACCGTTGAGGAGCACTGTGGAATATTTTTGTTGCTGTTGCATGTTTCCGAAAATGTTCCTGAATGTTCCTTAAAATTTCTTTATGTTTCGGCAACAAATGTTGATTGTTTCCACTTTTCACCCTTCAAGCTACAATTGCACCGGAGCAACATTTTTGTTGCTGTTCCGTGTTTCCGTAAATGTTCCTTAAATTTCTTTATTTTTCGGCAACAAATGTTGACTGTTCCTAATTGTCGCCGGTTTCCATTTTGAGCGTTAGACTTTAAGAGAAAATAGGAAACATTTGTGAAAAAAACGTGTTGCTATCGCAGTGGAAAGTTATCGAAAACGCAACTAGTAAACATTTCAGTGTGCGTGCAGTGAAGTACGAAAACGAATAAATATATTAGGCCAAGCTACAGAGATTTAGAGTGAGCATTTTGTGCAAAAAGTGTTGGAAGAAAACCAGCTCCGCCATTGTTTGTAAAATAGTTCCACATGATATAGTGATATGTTTTTCACTCGACTTTATTATTTATATCTTTATTATTAACAATTTCATGCAAAAAATAGTTTTTTGCTTATAAAATTGAAACTATCAGAGAAATCGTGATGGTGTCGATAGACTTATTGTAGAAAATGAAAAGACGAAAAAAATGAGAGGTCGGACGACTCGATCAGACCCTTAGGCTAAGGGAAAATTGGAAAAAACCGTCCAAAATGCAGTTTTTTCAAAAGTTCTTAACTCGGTTATTTTTTGAGTTGTAGCGTAGATCCTCCGGTTAGTATTATTTATCAATGTAAACTTTATTTGTGCGAAGAGCAGGAACCGTCCGATGCATAGTTTCTGATCTGTGGCCATTTGATTATGTTACTATACAATTTTCCAGCAGACCTGAATGCGACAGATATGGTCCGATTTCAATTTACTAAAAAGATTATGAAAGTATAATTCTCATAGTTCAAAACGTTCATCTTGGTTTTCCATAAAAAGGCTGAGAAATATGTTAAAAATGAAGCTGAACATGACGAAAAACGGCCGAGCGCGTGAGAGTAGTTGAAGAGTGGAGGTAGAGCAGCAGGCAAGGAGAAGTATGACATTCGAAAGTGTCTGCATTTTGAACGTGACAGTAATTTCTAAACGTTGTCAGATAATAATTGTACACCCCCACTCTTTAACTACTCTCACGCGCTCGGCCGTTTGTTGTCATCTTCAGCTTTATTTTTAACATATTTCTCAGCGTTTTTATGAAAAACCAAGATGAACGTTTTGAACTATGAGAATTCTACTTTCAAAATCTTTTTAGTAAATTGAAATCGGACCATACCTGTCGCATTCAGGTCTGCTGGAAAATTGCATAGTAACATAATCAAATGGCCACAGATCAAAAACTATGCATCGGACAGTTTCTGCTCTTCGCACAAATAAAGTTCATATTAATAGCTAATATTGGCCGGAGGATCTACGCTACAACTCAAAAACAGAGTTATGATCTTTTGAAAAAACCTCATTTTGGCCGGTTTTTTCCAATTTTCCCTTAGACTGAGGGTCTGATCGAGTCGTCCGACCTCTCATTTTTTTCGTCTTTCGATTTTTTGCATAAAATTGTTAATAACAAAGACATAAATAATAAAGTCGAGTGAAAAACATATGACTATATCATGTGGAACTATTTGACAAACAATGGCGGAGCTGGTTTTCTTCTAACACTTTTTGCACAAAATGCTCACTCTAAATCTCTGTAGCTTGGCCTAATTGAGGAAGATTTCTGTTGCTGTTGCTTGTTTCCGTAAATGTTCCAAAATGTTCCATGAAATTTCTTTATGTTTCGGCAACAAATGTTGATTGTTTCTACTAAATAATATGCGACTATTGACAATTTTAGTTGCTTCAGTGAAAATAAGAAGTTTACGTATGTTGCCATAAGTTTCTACTTTTGGCAACAAGGAGAAACATTCAGCAACAAAATGTTCCTCAAAGTTCTTTCGGTGGAACTGTAGCTTTATGTTTGTTGTTCTGCTTTTTACTTCAGTGGGTTATTGCATCTTAAGCGCGATATTCCAGAAGGTTACGCAGCTGGTGGAAGATTGTTTACAATGACAACACTATACGCAATTTTTTCTAATAGTTCAGCAGATTCAAATTATTTTGAAATGATATTTTATCGAAGTATCGAGTGTTCGACGTTTGGCGTTTCTGTTTAGCCTATCTGTTTCCGAGTATGACACTGTGATTTGTTCTCATGTCATTAGCGCGCTTCCTAGAAACTATTAGGGAGTTTTCGAGACCCTAAATTTACACGTAAATTACGTTTTCGGTTATTCTGAGCATGCGCAAGAGCTTTGAAATTACCGAGACGGTTATTAACCGATAACGTACTACGTTATCAACGGGACTTAACGTTCGCTTAATAAGCGTCCGTTATATTCGCGGTGTTGACAAGTTTAAACGCGCTTGTGTTGAATTGTTACAAACTAAATAAAAATAGACTATAGACGTCCGAAATTAAGATCGTAGCGCCGGAACGGCTAATATCGGTACTAGAGCATGGGAGATTAGCTGTTTGTTTACATTGGTTGTAATGGTATTTACGTTCATTTCGTTTTGAGTTTTCGAACGTTTATCGTCGTAATTTGTGTTTTTTTTGGACTTTGTATTTTCCTGTGATATATTGTGTTTGGATTGAGGACAATTTTATCTCTGTTCAACAGTAGATAACCTACCTACATCAAGTTGAAATTTACACTGAGTTTTTATCATTGAACATGAAAATCAATAATAAAATGAAGTAGAGGGCGAATAAATTAATTGGTTGAAGGAACTATGTTTACCTCATGAAAAGGCTGTATGATAGAACACCTATTTATTTAAAAAATACAAAAACTTTCAAAAGTTTCAAGAAAACATCTCTGACATGTCTACTTTCATTACGAACTGAAGAAATTTTGAGTATAATGGACAAAACTAAGTACTTTCCAGCTAAACTGAAAGAAACAACATGAAATAAAAGAAGAATTAATATGAATACTCTGCTTGAATGGTTTGAACGTAATAAGTTATTATATTTTTTGAATTTTCCTGACGTATAACAGCTATCCTAAAAGTACGGTGGACTTCTGAGAGTCTGGTTTTTTTGATAGAATCTCTATTTTCCTGATTATATAATTGAATATTTTAGTTTTTACCTAGCTATAGAGTCCAGATTTATTTCATATTCTTGATGTTATGATAAACTGTCATTTTGGTTGTGCAAATAAACATCATTTGTTATTATTATTTTAACAGTATCTCTGGTTGTTACGTGAAAGAAAATACAATAATCTAGAATCTCTGGATGATAGCCCAGGTTCAGATTCCGATAAAAGTGGAAGATTTTTCGTTGGAATAGCATTGGACTTCAAAAACTCTACGTTTTCGGTTAGCTGAAAATTGCACATCATTAGTTGGTATAATTCTATATGGAAAAATCCACAAACTTACTGCAGGGAAAATAATTATTCTCAGTAAACTGTAAAGAACAACTCTCTTATGTTCAGACCTTTTTTTTCAATCTTCAAGTTATGAATCCACACCTTTCTTCTGTCCATCATTTCCTTGTTTCCCAACTTTGTTTGGAATGCAACTTTGAATTGTCCAGCTTTCGGAAAGGTATGTAAGCTATATTCGGTTTTTTTTTTGCCCAAAATGAACAAAAGAATACACAACAATAGTGATTCATCTCTTCTGAACGTTTGTAAACGATCCAAAATACAATTAAAACTCAACAACTTCTCATATAAAATACACGTAAACAGATATAAACAAAGCAATCTATCTCCCATGCTCTAGTAATATTTGTTGAAAACAATGGTAAATTCTATGTTCATAGATATATCAATGATTGTGAATCTGTGATGTTCACGGATGTGTATGATAAAAATTAGTTAATTATACAGATTCAGTTTTTTTTATTGACGCCATTATTATTTTTACAAGTTTTGAGTTGTGTTAATTAAAAGTCAATATATATTATAAAACTTTACGTATTTCTTTGTCAAGCACACTGCACTTCCATCAGGTTATGGGCCCAGAACACAAGTGTTGAAGAAAGGATAATTATATTGTATTTTTCAAGCTGAGACAAAGAAATAAAAATGGATAACAAACTCATTGCTGGAGTAAAACTTACTGGTGAAAACTGGGTAGTTTGGAAGTTCCAAACGTCAGTAATGCTAAAAGGACAAGGTCTTTTCGACATAGTTACTGGGGTTAAAGTAAAACCCACCAGTGAAGCTGCTGATATAAATGCATGGGCGAAAAATGACGCCAAGGCTCAAGAACTGATAGTGACAAGAATGGAAGAAGGACCTTTAACACACATTCTGTCTTGTGAAACCTCAAATGAAATGTGGTCTAAGTTGAAGTCAGTATATGAAAAAGAATCAGTAGTTAGTATTCACCTATTGCAACAAAAATTTTTCCTCATGGATTTTCAAGATGAATCTGTTTCGTCATTTGTTTCTAAGCTCGAAGAGCTCAAGAATAAACTTAAACAAGCCGGTGAGAAATTATCAGATAGGATAATAATGATAAAAATATTGATGTCCCTTCCAGAGAAGTATAATCACTTTGCATCTTCATGGGATTCTGTACCGGCTGTTAAACTAACATTGGAGGAATTCACTTCAAGGTTACTGATAGAAGAAGAAAGAGCAAGTTCTTACGAAAAAGAGACAGCTTTATCAAGTTTCAGTAAGCCTAAAGGTAATGAAAAGCCAAATATTAAGTGCAACTATTGCCATAGAGCAGGTCATTATGCAAGAAATTGTTTCAAGAAGAAGTCCAAAGAAGGTACAAAGAAGTGTACGCACTGCAATAAGGTAGGACATGATCTGGATAGCTGTTGGTTACATAAAAGAAAAGATGAAAAACGTAGCGACAAAAGGAAGTATCCAGATTCAAATGCATTCGTTGGAGATTCTGAAAACTTAAAAGTTGATGACTGGTGCATGGATACAGGTGCAAGCGAACATATGTGTTGGAACAAAACACTTTTCAGCAATATCACCAAAATGAAGAACATAAGAAAAGTTAAAGTGGGTGATGGAAAGCTCTTAAACGTTGGAGGGTATGGAACAGTAAAACTATGGGCGTTCAATGGAACAAAGCAAGTGAGAACTATTCTTTCTAATGTATTATACGTTCCTGAACTGAAATTTAACCTATTCTCTGTTGGTTCCGCACTGGATAAAGGTTTTCACTTGGTATCAGATAATACTAAATGTGAAATACTAGACTGTGAAGGTAGAGTACGAGCAATTGCTCATAGACTTAATAAACTTTACAAAATGGATTTCAATTATGGTCATTCTTATTCATACAATGTCGATTCAATTCTTTTAACAGATGATAACTGTGAAGAAAATGACAGTAGCGCTGACATTTCATGTTGTATTGTGAAAACTATCAAAAGCATAAGTCAGTGGCACAATATTTTAGCTCATCAAAATATTCAGCATTTGAAGCAATTATTAAAATTCAAAGAAATAAGTTTTATTGATGATGAAAAAGATTTTATCTGTGAAAAATGTTTGTCAGGTAAACAACATCGTATGCCTCATCCTGTGAGTAACTCTAGGGCTTCAAAAACATTGGAATTAGTTCATGCTGATGTTTGTGGTCCAATGGAAAATTTATCTATTGGAGGAGCTCGATATTTTCTTGTACTAAAAGATGATTTCTCAGCCTATCGAACTGTATATTTCTTAAAGAAAAAGTCTGAAGTTAAAACATTCCTAGCAAAATTCATAGCTTTAGCAGAAAGAGAGACAGGAAATAAAATGAAAGTTCTTAGAACAGACAATGGCCTAGAATTCATCAATGAAGAAATTAGAGAATTATTGGAGAAACTTGGCATTCGTCATCAACGATCTGTTATTTATACCCCACAACAAAATGGAAGAGCTGAACGAGAAATTAGAATACTTGTAGAAGCAGCACGATCAATGATAAGCTATATGGATAAGAAGTTTTGGGCAGAAGTAGTTAATACCGCAGTCTTCATTTTGAATCGTACTGGTACAAGTTCTGTAAATAAGAAAATACCATATGAACTTTGGTGTGATGGAAAAACCAACTTTGAAGATTTCAAAGTATTTGGCACCAAGGTTTCAGTGCATATTCCTAAGGAAAAACGTTTAAAGTGGGATTCCAAAAATGAAATTGGTTTGTTCGTTGGTTACAGTGAGGAAGTAAAAGGATACAGAATTTATTTTCCCCAGAAAAATAAAGTGGAATTTCATAGAGATGTGATATTTTTACCAGAGAAGAAATTGGAGCAAGATGTTTCATATAGTAACAAAGACGAGGTTATTGTTCAATGCGAAAATTCTGAAGAGAATGAAGATTTCATAGAACAAGAGAAAAATTCAAATTTTGCAAATGTTAATGGAGATAATCGTACTCCAGAATCTGAAGAAGTTGTAATCAATGATGTTCAACAAAATCCTAGATATAACCTCAGAAACAGAAGACAAACAACAAGACTTCAGGACTATGAACTCGATGTTGACGAAGTAGTGTTGACATGTTCACTTGAAGAAGACGAACCAGCATCCTATGAAGAAGCCATGGAAAGTGAAAATAGTGTGGAATGTAGAGAGGCCATCAACCAAGAAATTGGTGCTTTGGAAGAGAACGAAACATGTATAATAGAACAAAATCCGGAAGATGTCGAAGCAATTGAAAGTAAAAGGGTGTTCAAATGTAAAGAGGACGTAGCAGAATATATCACCTTGAGCAATTCGGTTAGTGAAGCATGTTGGCTTCGTTATTTATTGTATGATTTTGAATTGTATCATGATTATGTTTGTGTTATTCTTTTTGAAGATAATCATTCTGCGATAAAAGTGAGCAAGAATCCTGAATTTCATAAACGTTTGAAACATGTGGATATTAAAATGCACTTTGTTCGCGATAAAATCAAAGACAATGTTGTAGATGTAAGATATATTAATACAAGCGAACAACTTGCTGATTTATTCACCAAACCGTTAGGTTCGATTATGTTTGTTAAATTCAGTGAACATTTAGGATTAGAATAATATTGTATACTTATTATATTATTTTGTGTTTTACCATTGAGGGGGTGTGTTGAAAACAATGGTAAATTCTATGTTCATAGATATATCAATGATTGTGAATCTGTGATGTTCACGGATGTGTATGATAAAAATTAGTTAATTATACAGATTCAGTTTTTTTTATTGACGCCATTATTATTTTTACAAGTTTTGAGTTGTGTTAATTAAAAGTCAATATATATTATAAAACTTTACGTATTTCTTTGTCAAGCACACTGCACTTCCATCAATATTCGACACCGGTAGGGGGCGTATCGCTTATTATGTTTTCCCTATTTGAACTATGATAAGTGACTAATATCATATATACTATCGTGCTAATTCGTTCCAAACTTCTTCCTTTGTATTAAAAATTCGCAAAAAATGTTATTTCTTACTATGTGGCAACCATCAATCGAGTCTACGATCTGATGTTTTCAGATTGAAAGTTTCCGTATTTTTATTGGTTATGTCACAGTGCTATTTTGGTTTGTTTATTTGTGTAAATTGGCCGGCTAATTTTGATATTTTTTCAACGGTTTTTGTTCACTTGCCACGATATTTAAAAAAATGTCACTCTTAAAAAAAAGACTACGATTTACAGGCATGGAGGATCTGTTACTTCTTAGAGTTGTTCTGAGTAATAATCCATCTGAAAAACCAGATATTTGCACAGTGATTCAGCAGCACATTTTCTTTATAACAGGAAAATTATTTTCAATGAGAACAGTAAGCCTAAGAAATATATTTGCCCAAGTTAATCGCAATTATTACTACAAACTATTGCATTTACCAGTTGCTTTATGTCCAGATCGTGTAATTATTGGGTTTGGTATCTGCAAAGTTTGGCATAACCGTGGCAAATCCTCTCTTTGAAAACGGAAACTTCTTTTCACCTCTTCAGCCTCAATATTATAAAAATCGAATCCGGGTATGTTTCCATCAATATTTTCCATTCTTGTTCCTCTTCAAAGATGTTATGTAAGATTATACCTCTCATTAAATTATGATCCACTCCCCCGCGCCTGATCGCTATATAGTCTATTACATCTTCCATGATAATTTACCCAAAGAACGCTAATAATAGGTGAATGAAAATTGGAAAAATCACCCGACAAAAAATAATACAAAAACACAAGAGAGATTATACTTATTTGACGTTCGCAATAAATTTGAATTCAAAATCTCTTTCCGTTTTCCGTTCTGCGCAAACTCAACATAGCGGTTTACGATAATTACGTTGACTTTAAATAGAAACTCAAAAACTCCCTATTATGTGATTATTGGGCTTCGATATATTGGAACGTAGTTCCTTACGGCAGGCTTGGGGGAGATAGGGATTTCGCTGCGGGACCAAACTGAAAATAATGTGAGACTAAAACCGTTAGAATAAAACCGTGACGAATGTGGCTCACACAAGGGAGTAATGTATAATACTTTTCTCTCTCTCTCCCTCTTTCTCTCCGTTTTCTCATCCCTTCTCATTCTGATTCCGTTCTGGACGGTGTTCCCGTTGTTCGAGAGTTACTACGCAGGCGATTCACAATGAAGCTTGTTCTTTTATGCATATAACTAATATTATAATAATATAAAATTATTTTGTATTAGTTATATGCATAAAAGAAGAGAAAACGACAGGAATTAGAGTTGGCATAGTGAAAAGATGAAAAATTACAAATTTGTTGCATAAAATAATGACGTATAGTAGGTTTATATTCAATTATATAGCGAGGCGATACGTTTCACTCTCGTTATTAACACTCTTGCGCCTTTGTTGACATTGTATTGACGGTCCAGTGGTCTGAGTACTGAACACAGGTAACACTGGGTTCGAATCCCAGAGATGACTCCAAGCTTTTTTCATTTATTGATTTACAATCTAGTTGCAGCTCTTGGCCCCACATTTCAATATTAATTATTTCAACTTGGATTAGGTAGTATAAGTTATCACTTCTGTCGAGCGTACCGAGGCGCACATGTTTCTTTCTTGCAAATTGTGTTGCTTCTATTTTTTCTTGAACTATCTATGGAGCTACAGTTTAACGTCGGTTCCAAACGGCCAATGGGCCGTAAACAATGTACACTAGCCAAGTCGGTCGTTGGACGGGACAATACTAATGAGCTCCTTTAAGAGCGAAACAAACTTTGCATCGTGTGTGGCGCCGATGTTAAATTTTCTAACATTCTACCTTGAGTTTCTGCTCACCTCCTGAGCTTTTCGTGATTGAGTTAGAGAGTCGATGTTAGGAAAGTAAGCATTGGGGTGCCATTGGATTCATTTTACCGCAGCAATTCTACAGCCACTCCAAAGTCAGTTTGGGTGCTACTTGTTTTTTCTCACCACCACAGTGTTTATGTAGAAATTTCATTCCTCTATACAGGTTTCCAAGCTTTGTGAATTTTTTCATTCCCTCTGAATTGACTTAGAGGGTTAAGAATTTGTATGTAAAATTGAACAAAAATGTGGGTAATATACGTGCAGAGAGACGAGATAAAAAATGTTGGCGCACGATACAGTGAAACTTCGCCACGAACGCGATTCATGTCCCCCGCGAGACCGAGCAAATAAACTAATGAAACTGGGACATGAATCGCCCTCGCGTCGAAGTTCGACCGAATTTCCAAAACCAGAGAGTTTGAACTAAAGCCTCAACTGTGGGATTGTCTTCTGGAGCAAGAGATTCCGTAAGTTTTACATCCTTTACTTTGTTACGCTGTTCTGATGAGAACCAAAAACACCAAAACACCTTTCAATTGCTGATTTCATTAGCAGGTTAGGCCGCGATTGTTCTAACATTCTCCCTTGGAGGACGAATGGGAATTCCATGTCGTCAGATCTCATGAAACGAGCTCCGTTGAAGGGTTGATTTGATTAATCATCAATTTTTCGAATAAATTTTCCAACGTGTATATACATAAGTACATATATATATATATATATATATATATATATATATATATATATATATATATATATATATATGTATATATATATATAGATATATATATATATATATATATATATATATATATAAATATATATATATATATATATATATATATATATATATATATATATATATATGTATATATATATATATATATATATATATATATATATATATATATAGGTATATATATATATAAATATATATATATATATATAAATATATATATAAATATATATAATTAAAAAAATAATATAAATATATATATTAATATATATTTATATATATAATTTTATAATATATATATATATATATATATATATATTTATATATATATATATATATATATATATATATATATATATATATATATATATATATATATATATATATATATATTTATATATATTATATATTATATATATATATATATATATATATATATATATATATATATATATATATATATATATATATATATATATATATATATATATATATATATATATATATATATATATATATATATATATATATATATATATATATATATATATATATATATATATATATATATATATATATATATATATATAGAATGAGTTTATCTACAAAATACTTAAATCCTTCGTAATTATGCATATTAATGCGCATATTTTGGATAGTTAATGTGTGTTAATATTGTTATCAGAAAGTATTTCACATTGAACATGACCCTAATGAGAATTTTTTTTATTCTACTAGATTCTGAATAAACTCCTAAAAAGATAATTGTTTTAAATAGTTTACATTTGCTTCCGAAGTAGGTATATATAAATCCTAATATGAATAATTCTGATTTTATTAAAATTTAATTACTCTATGAGGTTAATTTATTTCATCGTGCCTGCTATTTAATACATTTCATAAATTGAACAGCCCGGAGTCCAACGACGCTTCTCGTCTTTTTTCCTTATTAATATACCAGCGATTCTCAACATGTGGGCGCGCCCCCTAAGGTGGCGTGAGCACATTGAATGGGGAACCCGAGAATATCCAAGAGAAAGTAATATTTAAATAAATTGATGAACTGATTAGAAGGAAAGCACACACACATAAAAAAAACAAAATACATTTCGATATAATGATTACTAATTAAATTATTAAATTAAAATAATTCACTAAATCAAAACCTTCTTAATCAAAACTTACTGAATTAAAAATGAATATAATAATTATTAGTGGCTTTCTTGGGCCGTAGTGTAGGTTTAGAGCCGAAAACTAGAATTATTATTGTATACAATTTATTGTGAAGGGGGGAGATATTATGATTGGAAATTGGGCCACGATTCGCGAAAGGATGAGAAACGCTGAGATAGACTATTTCGAATTCTTCAGACATAGTACATAGATTTCGATGAATGTTCAAAATAAAATCATGAAAAAAATGAAAGTTGACCAAGGAAAATTCTTCAATAATTGAAAAAATTATCAAACTTCTTGCATTTCATGTCAGGAAGTTATGTATTATCCCGAAGGTATTCTACATTTTCGATCTTAGCGATGAATTGTTGATTTCCAATAACCTTGGTGGAGAACGCTCTGCGTTGTTATCCAGATAGTAACTTGGACGATTTGTATTGGGGAACAATTAGAAATTTGATAATTCACTCCATCAATAAACTGCACTGATGAGAGCTAATAAGATCGAAACAGCTGTATGCAGATTTTGAGTGGGGGTGACTTGACAATTTCTCTAATTCACTGTTGGTTGTGAATGCAGAATTATCTTCGGGGAATACATATAGCCAGCTCCCCTGGAAAGTTGTTTGATAATTTTTCAAATTATTGAAGAATTTGCCATGTTCACTTCATGTAGAAATAATGTTTCTTTGAAATTCCATGTAAAATTTCATCGAAGATCATTTGCGAAGATAGTACTACGTTCTCTTATGCCAGCTGTCAAAAGTTCTCTAATTGACTTCTCTTTTCTACTCTTAATAGATTAAAGAGATAAAGTCTGTCCAGTCTAAGTTGGCGTGTACGTCACAGTCATGCGCAAATAACGACGCAAGGCTGCCTACCCAAATAAACAAAATTCGAAATGGTCAAAATTCATATCTGTCGTAAGTAATTTTCTGAAAAAGTAGTTATATGGTGATAGTGACCGGATCATCCATTTCGAAAAATATTCTGTTCTTAACATATCAAATCGTATGTATCTCTCAAGAAAAACTAACGTTCCGAGTAATGAAAATAAGTTGAATGTTTGTTAAGTTGTCATTTAATTGAAAAATTTGAAATGTTGTCGGACCCTCTCGACCAACGCGCGGTAATCGGCATTTCACGTTTGACACTCGCCGAGTAACCTAAAGGATATTGTAATTAAGTTTGATTTATCGATCGATGAATATGGATTCCATGTAGATAGACACTTCTGGTAGGGAATAATGGTCAATTTGAATTTACCGCTAAAAATCCTCGCCATGTCAAACATGCAAGATATCTCATTTTGTTGAAAATTGGGTTAGCTATTTAGATTTAAGACTAGTGAGAGGCTCCGTCGCCTATTGAATAGATCCGTGAAATATATAGATCGATGAAAATATAGATTCCCGAACTCCGCTGCTTGCTACGCCACTGTTTGCCCTAAGCCTAAGCCATCTGCTCGCTGTCAATCTCGAGTTCGTGTGGAATCGGCTAGATACTACGACCTCATTGGGCCTCGCCGTGCCGAAACTTCTCGATAGAACTCAACCCGTCCAACTATCGGCTCCAAAGGCGGTCACGTGAATTCGAGTCTATGTGACGCGAAAATAGTTCTTAAGCGTCGGGAATGCTGCCGTTTTAGCGAATTTCGGAGAAACATCAAACTTTAAACGTTCGACATCGAAAATCGGCGTAGCCTAAGCACTACGGAAAGGACGTGGGCGATCGACGGGGCCAATCTCCTTATCTCGGCTTCATAAGTTTGCCAACATGCGGCCTTCGGCCGCCTGCATTTTGGGAAGTCGAATTTGGCAAACCAATTATTTATTTAGTATTATATAATATTTATTACGTCTGGCAACCGTGTTCACGATCGACGTCATATACAATTGGTGACGTACACGCCAACGGTCGCTGGACAGACTATACGTCGCGTTTCTATGGCGATTGAAATATATGAAGTATTGCCTTCGAAGAAGCCAAATTGAGATGATTGTTCTGTCAACGCGCCGCCATCGCAATTTATCTTGTATAGCTAGCTGGCAGCCTTCCGATTATATTTAGAGTTCAATGTTCATAAAGAATCGACCTTATTTCGTTCGGTTTTATTATGTAGACCTCAATCAGTCGAACGGAATATGTTCTGCAGGCTCGCGCGTTTGTTTATATACAATTGCACTGAGCTTTGCGAAACAAGCCTTTATTTTCGGAACTTCCACCGTCGTTACAGTTTAGTGGTTGGTGAAACGACAGTAAGCGTATGGTTGAAATCAGTCTTTCATGAATATACATCAGGGGTGTCCAAGTTGCGAATCGTCAAGAGCCTCAACTGAAATTTTGAATATGGTTGCGGGCCATATTACTCAATTGTTTTTAGTCGTATTTTATCCTATAAAGTACTGTTGCAGTATATCGATCGAAGGAAAGCAGTCAGGTGTGGAAGTATTTTTCCCATTCGTTTTAGACCTCCTAGAGCACGATTTTCGAAAAATTTGTGAGCTAAAATTTGTTACGTAGATATTTCTAATATTCATATAAAAATCCTTTATTTTTTACTTGTATATTATTTGTTGATTTTACCTTAGCTACAGTTGCTATAAATACACTCATTATGCCCTAGGGCGTACTGAGCGGGCGTTATGGATCATAACGCCTGCTAATTGTACGAGGAGAAATGAAGCAACTTCCGTTGATTAAATACTTCATAATCCTTGTCGTTTACGACACTGGATTTCTCCGGCAATGAATTATTCGCAGCTTTGGCTCCATCAGTACGCGATGCACTTTGCGAATTTATTTTTACAAAAGAGAGTTGAAATAAGGTATGTGGATTGAGTCGATGTTGAGGAGCGTTTCTTCGTTGGTTTCAACTTCTTTCCTCAATCACGATGCACTTTGTGAATTTTTTTTTGTAAAATGAATTATTTTCTACTTCTTAATTATGTTTGATATAAGCGTGATTTTTCAAAATATAATTCTAACTACTAGAATCGCATCTCGACGCGATGCATTTCACGCAAAAAAATACGACTCACGAGTTTTTTTTTACATATATGGAAAATATAAAGATAAAATATTTATAGGAACTAAGACAGGCATTACAATAACAATCAAAAGAAGTATTTAATGTGAACACATTGGTTTTTTTAATCTTATCTTCCAGAAAAGAAAACACTAAGGTAACGCATCAAAAGTCAGGTGCGGGAGTTATTTTTTAATCAATTTTAGACCTCCTGGACCATGAATTTTTTCTAAAATGATATAATATTTATATATATATAATATTTATTCGAATTGTTGTTGCCTGTGATCTATTTTTAATCTCTTGATAATTATTAGCAATAACAGGCTGGTTGAATCTTAAAAAACTCGATTTTATTAAAAAGTTGACGTTTCACTACGATATTCGTAATTGAAATTTCTTTGACATTTATTGATTTGAAAAAATTGAATAGACAGGGTTGCTTTGTATATGCTATTCAGTCTAATATTAATATTCAAAATTGTTATCATTAGATGGTAAGGGAAACCAAAGAAACCCTTACCTACGTAATGTTTGAAAATAATATAATAGGGTACTATTTATCTAACAACGAAGAAATTAGTCATGGGAAAACATTAAAGAAGTGGAGTAGAATTATCGGTATAGCACGCTTATATGGAAGCAGCCGTTGACACGTGTTTCGGACTCTTTGGTCCTCATCAGAACGGCGTAGCCAAGCATTGGATTGAAAATTTGAAGATGAAAATAGTACAGAGGTTTTCGTTTGGTGTACTATTTTCATCTTCAAATTTTCAATCCAATGCTTGGCTACGCCGTTCTGATGAGGACCAAAGAGTCCGAAACACGTGTCAACGGCTGCTTCCATATAAGCGTGCTATACCGATAATTCTACTCCACTTCTTTAATGTTTTCCCATGACTAATTTCTTTGTTGTTAGATAAATAGTACCCTATTATTATTATTTTCAAACATTACGTAGGTAAGGGTTTTTTTGGTTTCCCTTACCATCTAATGATAACAATTTTGAATATTAATATTAGACTGAATAGCATATACAAAGCAACCCTGTCTATTCAATTTTTTCAAATCAATAAATGTCAAAGAAATTTCAATTACGAATATCGTAGTGAAACGTCAACTTTTCAATAAAATCGAGTTTTTTAAGATTCAACCAGCCTGTTATTGCTAATAATTATCAAGAGATTATATATATATATATATATATATATATATATATATATATATATATATATATATATATATATATATATATATATATATATATATATATATATATATATATATATATATATATATATATATATATATATAAATATATATAAATATATATATATATATATATATATATATATATATACATATATATATATATATATATATATATATATATATATATATATATATATATATATATATATATATATATATATACATAAAGAGAGAGATAGGAAAACACACCTTCACGCATATATGCTTTCAAACTTTGATGTAATTTTCATTACAAAATTTCGCAAGTTTGGGAATCTAAAGCAATTTTAAAAAATCATGGTTTTTTCTTGCCTAATCTTAAGAAACATGTGAGCTAGTTGTAGATCAGGTCGTTGATCTTCAATGGTAGCTCCAAATGGATTTTTATAAAGTAGTACATTGCTTTTAATACTTTCAATTTCTTCAAATCTCGTATTGAACTCATGATTAAGTTGTTTAATTTGGGAACTGAAGCTTGATTAATTATTTTTAACACAGCTAGGGAAGTATTACGAGTAAGTTGTTGTTTGAACATTGTCAAGTTATTCCGTTGATTATTCGATTCAAATTTGAATTTGTCTAGATTCATACTTGCGTTTCAGTTTTATCAGAAGGCCCATTTATTTGGGAATCCGGAGATTTTCTTTGTTAGGGCATAAAATGGTTTTTGTCCACGACTGTACTATAAATGATTCATTATACGTGTGCTTCCTGAAGTAAAATTATACCTATTATTCACTAGTGTGTATAATGGTTTATTATACACTGCATGACGTCACACTCGAAACGTATGTCCAAACTTGAGACTATCATTCACATTGTTAGGATAGTATTGTTATTAGATTTTTAGGTTTTATGTAACTAAGATAACTTTTAGGCAAATTGTTAAACTAATATTTAATATAATGCCCAACTTATTGAATATTTACTCTAATAAATTATCTATTTCATTTTTATCAGAGTGAAAGAAAGGAATGGAATCGATGTCAAGTGAAATAGTTGACGTTTACGTGAGTATGCAGTTTTCAGTGAACACAGAAAATGTTATGTCAACGCTTTTGATAACTATTTTTATTGTTGAAAATGCAGATTATTACTAATTTTTTCGAGGAAGTCGTGGACAAAGTATAGTATTCTACTATTATACAAAATTACAATTTTTCACTCGGATGAATTGCGACACTCGCTTGCAGCTCGTGTCTCAAACTTCACCCTCGTGAATAATCATTTTGTGCTCGATGAATAATATACTATTATTAAATTATACCTACTTACAACAGCATATTTGGTGAAAAATTGTTTTAATTAAATTTTGAAACCTTGTTCCAAGGTCAACATTCAACAACTTTTTTCAATTTATTTTCCTCGGATGATCTTTTGCCGGCTAAAATTAATGGCATAGCGGGCCGCTATTTGGACAACCCTGATATACCAGTATCTTTCGGTAACAATATCTTATTGAGAAATTTGATTAATCCAAGTCAGCGTGCAGATAATTTTACAACATAATTTGTTTCAGTTTCAAGCTTCTGCATTACTGCTGCTTTATGTTTCATATAGTGAAAGTTAATATTTATGTAGTTTTTGATCCCTCTTTTCTTCTCAAAAAAACGATGCATTTATGTTTTTGTATTCATGAATTCGTTATTTCCTTGAGTTAAATTTTCAGTGTTTAACAAAGTTGCTTGGCAAAACAATTAAGTTCCCCAGTGCCAAAGCGGTTGAATAGTAGTTGGTTGATAGATTTAATCAGAATTTTCGCCATTTCATAACCAGTTTTCCATATTTTTTGTTTTCAACGATTTCAGGCGCTTGAGAAGCATAAAAGGAGTGTTGGTATTTTGTTAGAAGACATTCAACTTCTTCAATATATCAATATATATATATATATATATATATATATATATATATATATATATATATATATATATATATATATATATATATATATATATATATATATATATATATATATATATATATATATATATATATATATATATATATATATATATATATATATATATATTCATTTAGAAATCGATAATGGAAATTTTTTTTAGCAATACAAAATTATAACCATAAATGAATTAACAAAATTACAAATAAAAATATCATTTTCAGCATAACCTTCCAGTCATCTTGTTATTAAAATACAAAAAAAAAGATATTTTTTCATTTGAAGCAACTGTCTCAAACGGGTTCGACAGTTTGAGATATACCTAGTGTTTCAACCAACTTTCAGTTCTCGGCATATTATCCCAAAATATTATCAAAAATCCCGATAAAGATATTATTTTCTTACAATCAAATCATGAAAAACATACTAGTCGACCATGGTCAATTTCATACATTACATAAAGTCACCCCGACTCAAAATCTGCATACAGCTGTTTCGACCTTATTAGATCTCATCAGTGCAGCTTATTTGACTCGGAGTGAATTAACAAATTTCTAATTGCTCCCCAATACAAATCGTGGTCAGTAACACTGGCTGGATAACAATCCAGAGCGCCATCCCACCAAAGAACAGCTGTATGCAGATTTTGAGTCGGGGTGACTTGACAGTTTCTATAATTCACCGTTCGATTGTGAATGCAGATTTTGCGTTGCTGAATACGTATAACCAGCTTCCTTGGAAAGTTGTTTGATAATTTTTTAAATTATTAAAGAATTTTCCTAGTTCACTTTATGTAATGTATGAAATTGACCATGGTCGACTAGTATGTTTTTCATGATTTGACCTAGTGTTTCAACCAACTTTCAGTTCTCGGCATATTATCCCAAAATATTATCAAAAATCCCGATATAGATATTATTTTCTGCTTAACTTCCCAGTCACGCATGTTATTAAGATGCGAAATAATACACAGATATTGTGTTGATTCATAACACTGCTTGGAAAGTTTGAGACAAAGTTTTGGCAACTTGCACATCTCTGTATATTGCGCAAGATAATATCAAAATTCGCGATAAAAATATTATTTTAGGATGGCAATTTATCTTGTTTCAGTGCAAATCTTCTCATTATTCTCATGAATAATCAGTGATTTACATCGTCCCGATTATCAAGACATTGTTTACCTTGTAAGTAATTAATAAACAATATGAGTCGACTGTGTGAATGACCTTCCATTATTACATCAGTAAAATGGATAATGAACTTCATGTTGTATGTTCTTGCAATAGTGTTTTCTTTTTTCGCTCCGTCTATAATCTGCACATATTGAATAATTTAATCTTCTCGATCAAAAAAATATCTTCCTGACTGTTTGAACTGAAGACCTAATTCTTACATAATTTGTCCAAGTGTCGTCGATAAATTCTTCCCCATCGAGTGAGAGTGATTAAGAATGTATGAAGATTATACAGATTAACAATGAACTTTATTGAACTAACATTAATGAAAATGAGCGTATATAAAGTATGTTTCAATCCTTATACCGAAAACGATAAGCTTATATTGGTTGAATAGGTACAATTTTTTCCTTATAATGGGTGTGTATTGGGTGAAATAAATGGAGACGTCATGTTTTTATTAATTTTATATTTATTCAGTATCAACATATAGCGTGTTAATTTTCATGTTTCATAACATTTCACTATAACACGCTCTATAGGATCGTTTCTCCAACGAATTCTTCCTCGAAAAGTGTTGATAATCACTCATCAACTTATTTTGTGTCGAAAAAATTCTTATTATTCAATAAAATATCAGTGGTCAGGACTGCAAATATTAGATGGTAGGAGAAACCCTTCACTACGTAATTACATGATATATGTATTTGTAAACTAGTCTTTGAAAATATATTACTAGCAATTTCTATTATAAATAATATCAAAATACAACAATCAAATCATGAAAAACATACTTGTCGATCATGGTCCATTTCATACATTACACAAAGTGAACAAGGAAAATTCTTTAATAATTTAAAAAATTATCAAACAACTTTCCAAGGAAGCTTGTTATACGTATTCAGCAACGCAAAATCTGCATTCACAATCGAACGGTGAATTATAGAAATTTTCAAGTCACCCCGACTCAAAATCTGCATACAGCTGTTTCGATCTTATTAGATCTCATCAGTGCAGCTTATTTGACTCGGAGTGAATTAACAAATTTCTAATTGGTCCCCGATACAAATCGTGTTCAGTAACACTGTCTGGATAACAATCCAGAGCGCCATCCCACCAAAGATATTGGGAAACAAGAATTTACCGCTTAGACCGAAAATGCAGAAATTCGTCGCTTAAACACGTACCTCCTGATATGAAGATATCTACTCTACAACAGTGGTGTATAATGTATATTATTCCAAGGCACACTAACATAGTGATTTAAAACCTTTGGATATACTCACGAGAGCGCGCTCCGAATATTCTAGTCGCTTAATACGCAAAATACAACAATCAAATCATGAAAAACATACTTGTCGACCATGGTCAATTTCATACATTACACAAAGTGTAAAAGGAAAATTCTTTAATAATTTAAAAAATTATCAAACAACTTTCCAAGGAATAATATTACTCCTATTCGAGGAAAAGTTGTTGTGGACGTGATTGGTGAATGTGGTTTGATGTTCTAAAGATGTCGTGGGAGTTAGATTTTTATTTGATAACTTTTTGGGTTTTATTGTGCATACATTCTTTCTGCTGTTAAAGATTTTAAAAATTTACGAATTAATAAAATCCATTCTCAATTAACAATAGCCAGTTATAGCTAATAAAAGATTTTTAAGTACATATAATAATATATGTATGTATATAGATAGTCATACGGAAATTCTGTTACGTTTCTCCTATAAAATGCTTAACATTCCATAAATTTTGTTTTTCTTTTCAGGCAATATGCATTGAGGTGAAGGAAATGCAGATCTCGGAGGCGACCGGGGGGCAACCGCCCCCTGGCGCCGAACCGTGCCGATTTCCCAAACTGGAGGAATGTGCTCACTTCCATTACGAAAGGGTTGGTCTGCCTACACTTTCAGTTGCACTCCGCACCAATATGGATCAATCACTGCATTCACAACATAGTAAGTTAAAATAGTAAAAATGATAATTGGTATATACCTAAATATTGAAAACTACCATTAAACCAGCCTTACTCAACCTTTTTCATAAAGGGGCAGTTAAGTCGTAACGGTTTATTTTTTAATAAACAAAGAAAAATTGTTCGCGGTTAATCGGGCTGGCTGGATGATCTTAGAAGCCTTATAAGGTTATCACACGGCCACAATGCAATCACAATTAAAATATTCAGTTTTATTGATGTTTCTGAAGTTGTGAACACTTTTTTAAAACTTTGTCGAGATCAGGATTGTTGTTGCATGATAACCTTTGTAACCACTCTCCCTTTTAAGATATATTTATGCCCAAGCTAGCAGGGAGATTGGTTAAACATATATACGTTCCAGTTTGTTCTCAGTAATAACAACAAGACAAAATGAAGGTATTTACTATTTTCTTAATACATATTATGAGACTTATCTTTTTGTTTTTTATACAATTTTCTATCGACGTTTGGGATTCTTCTTTAGGTGGATTGTATTCTTGACTTCTGCCCTTTGAACCTAGTTTCTTGGTAGCTCCAGATAAGGTGGATATTAGCTCCAGGTAAGGTGAATATTAGCTCCAGGTAAGGTAAGGTAAATTTTAAACTCCAGACAACGTGGTTTCCTTTTTAAACTCCAGACCAGGTGGTTTCCTTTTTAAACTCCAGACAAGGTGGTTTCCTTTTTAAACTCCAGACAAGGTGAATTGTAAACTCCAGACACCGTAAATTGTAAACTCCAGACAACGTGGTTAAAATAATTCGGGGCAAATCAACATACAATCTCAAACTTAATATTTTCCAAGAATATCTGTAGGGTATCGATGGCCAATTCAAAATAACATTTAGATTTATCTCAAGCAAAGATGCTAAGAAAGACAGTATATGTTCCAACATTAAACTGAACATAAGATATGACCACGTGAAATTTGCCATCGTTAGCCTACAAAAATCTTGTGTTAAATTGAGAGAATGAAATAAGCAAATAAAGTAAAAATGTTTTAAATTAAGAAATGTAAGATGATTATTTCAATATTGAAAGATGAATAATTTAATATAGATAAATAAAAAAAAATGAAATGGCGGAAAAATGAAATAAGGAATCAATGCAGATTTTCAAGATAATGCATTTATACGAAATAATTATATTTCTTCTCATAACTTACCGTCTATCAGATACTTAATAAATTTTAATAAACTATTCGTTTAATAGATATTTACTATAATTTTAACAATTAATGATCTGGTATCTTCAACAACCATTTGCTAAAAGCAAGAACGATCTTGTACCTGTTAATTCGAAGCTATCTCGAGATTTTCGTAATACGCATGTCATCCCGAACTGCGCGATTCTATTCTTCTGTGAAACACGGTATTTTGATTTCAGTGGCGGCGGTTAAGCGGGGAATTGACACGTTACACCTTATTATATCATCCAGATGGGAGTCGGTAAGCCTTTTTCTGTACATATTCTTTGAGTATTCCGTTCGAGAAAACGACAATTCGCAATCGTATGTAGATCCATGTTGATAGAATGTAGGCAGTTCTTTGAACGGTTTTATGTGTTTGGGGGACAATACTCCAAAATTCCACGTATTCCCCTTTTTACCCTTTTTAGTCCTATTTTATCCCATAAAATACATCCTATTGCAGTGTATAGAAAGAAAGCAGTCAGATACGGGAGTATTTTTTTCATCCGTCTTAGACCTCCTAGACCACGATTTTCGAAAAAATTTTCATGTCTGTATCAAAATTTAGGTGAATTTATGCGACCGTCGCCATTTTTACGTAGATATTTCTAATTTTCATATAAATATTCTTTCCGGTACATAGTGACATCTCCAGCGATTCGTATCACTCCAAATGAGCTGGGATTGTTTTCGTTGCAGAACGAAACTATCAAAATTTGATTAATATTTTCCAACCGCCACCGTTTTTACTTAGATATTTCTTGTTTTTTCATGGTTTTTGAGAAATTGCCGAACCCCACAGCTGCTGCAGATTGAGTTAGAGGGTTGAAGTTTGGTACGTACATTTAGTTTATGTTGACTTATGATCCTTTTTTGAATTCAACTTTTTTTCTCAACCGCGTTGCATTTCGATCGGTTTCGCTATCAGTAAGCGATACACTTCGCGAATTTTTTTACGATAGAGGTTTGAAATTTGGTATGTGGATTGAGTTGACGTTGAGGTGGGTTTCTTTGTTGGTTTCAACTTTTCTCGTCAACCACGATGCACTTCGCGAATTTTTTTTTTCAGTAAAATAAATTTTTCTACTTTTTAATTTGGTTTGCTATCAGCGTGATTTTTCGAAATATAAATCAATTCGTTAGAATCGCATCACGACGCTATGCATTTGCGCGAAAAATACGATTTTTTTTTTAACGGGACTTCTAAGTTGGTGTCGTTTATGAAATGGATGAACTCATCGAAAAACTAAAGCCAGCAGTGAGAAGGTCGTTGTCTCCAGATGCCATGGGTTTTCAACAAGCAATAAACATTTATTTTTCTTAAATTTTGGAACCTTTTTTGAAAAAAACGTCTGATAGCTCCGTTATATAATTTGCAATTGTGTAGCAGTTTTCCTCGGAAATATCGAGACGGTCTTCTGTAGCCTCCATCATAGTCGAAAAATTTTGCGGACTTTTGTTTTTGTATTTCCTCATGATAATACTTAGCTTTTCTTCAAAGGCGAATATTTCATTTGCCATCTGTGAGATTATGTTATTTCCCCTTGTAAACTTCGCTTGAGGCTTTCATTTTTTTCGTGATATCGCATAGAAATGCTAAAAGATACCCCATCCGTCATTTTGCAATTCAGGGTATTCTTTATTATTTTGCTCTAAAAAAATTATCATTTCGTGGCGTAGTGGCGTGAAGGAAAAAATCTTTCCTCTGCTAAGCCACGGAAGTATGCAAAAGAACGTCGTTATATTCACTTCCCATTTCTTACAAAAGGCTTTAATTTTTCTGTGGTTCAACTCCCTTGCTCGTATGTAATTGACAATATTGATAAAAGTCTTCCTCACAGCTTCTATTTTTGGATTGACAGCTGGACCGCTCACAAAAGCTTGTGCAGGTTGAGTATTGCGAATCAAAACTTTAGTTAGATACGTCGATCATGTGGACAGCATTGTCAACTTCGTTGGAATTCGACTAGAGTTATAGTGAATATAGTAGAATACTACTAACAATTTTACACGATAAAGCCAAATTTTTGTTTATACAAACAAATATATATATAATATATATATATATATATATATATATATATATATATATATATATATATATATATATATATATATATATATATATATATATATATATATATATATATATATATATATATATATATATATATATATATATATATATATATATATATATATATATATATATATATATATATATATATATATATATATATATATATATATATATAGATATATATATATATATATATATATATATATATATATATATATATATATATATATATATATATATATATATATATATATATATATATATATATATATATATATATATATATATATATATATATATATATATATATATATATATATATATATATATATATATATATATATATATATATATATATATATATATATATATATATCGGGTGTCCACGGAAGGTGGCTCGCCCCTATAACTTTTTTGTTTTCAGAGAAAATGAAATAAAATTCAGAGGATCTGTTTGATGCATAAAACTGCATGTTTTGACAAGTAACTCAACTTCATGCAACTTCCGCGGTTTCACCGGAAGTGACATAAACTTTCGATTTTTAAATGGGACACCGGGTATATTTTCAGTTTTTATGTCTGCATATGACATTTAGAATACAACCATGTATCATTCGTTACTTTTTGTAACCTTTTTTTTATGTTTTTTTCGAAATAAATTTTCATTCTAGAGGGCTATGGATGCGTTCAAATAACTAATTTCGGTCCTAAAATGTAAAAAGTAAAAACTTCACTGTTTTCGATCAAAATGTTCCAGCTATGTGAAGTTTAATTTTAAAACTTTTATTACTATTTTTTTTCAAATGCAACATGGTGGCTCGTCGTTTAAAAAAAACATAATTTTATTACGATCAATTTGATACAGCACTCTAGGTATTAGGTTGAAAGAAAACTTTCGATAAAAACCTGAAATCCCATTACCTCAGAACTTTCTTTAAATGAAGAATCGTATTGAGATTAAAAAAACAGTTGAAATCATCGAGTAGCCTGTGACCAACACAACTGAAACAAAGCCACGCCCACAAATCTACGTCCCTGGACGGCAAACAGGGCCATTTTAGGACCGAAATTATTTATTTGAACGCATCTATAGCCCTCTAAAATAAAAACTTATTTCGAAAAAAAAATTGAACAACGGTTACAAAAAGTAGCAAATGATACATGGTTGTATTCTAAATGTCATATGGAGACAAAAAAAACTGAAAATATACCAGGTGTCCCATTTAAAAATCGAAAGTTTATGTCACTTCCGGTGAAACCGGAAGTTGCATTAAGTTGAGTTTTTTGTCAAAAAACGCAGTTTTATGCATTGAACAGATCCTGTAAATTTCATTTCATTATCTCCGAAAACAAAAAAGTTATAGGGGCGAGCCACCTTCCGTGGACACCCGGTATATATATATATATCTATATATATATCTATATATATATATATATATATATATATATATATATATATATATATATATATATTTGCTCGGAGTCCAATAGATGTGAAAACCAAACTAATAATTTCAATTTACAAATTATGATATTTAAATAATTCAGACTATAATTGATATAAAAATTCAAACAAGAACACAGTTATTCTGAGGAAATTATACTTCAAGAGAGCAGTTTCATATTATTATAGGGATAGGGAATTCATTAAAAATCAAGTGCTTTGCCACGGATATTACACGAGAGGCGTTGGGGCCTCTAAAATAAAGACCATTTCATCAAAAAAAGAGTATCGGTCTCAAGTGCTTAGCATATTTAGGGCCGAGATTTTTGAATCTTTTGCCGGCAACAATATTGAATTCTCCTTCATTTTGTTGCTTTAAACGGAGAATTAATATATTCCTTTTGGGCGAAGGTGCTAGTCCAGTGGATGAGCTTTTTTCCTCTTAAAGCATTGTGTGATGTTGTGTTTTTGCTGTGATTTGCGCTATTTCGCGGATACCTTTATTTTTGTGAATTATATAATATAGGCGGTAATATTTGGTATAGAGTAAATCTTTTTTCCCATAGACAGCCACAGGCTTTATGGATGTACATTGTACATTTGAGGTTTTTATTTGGACTCGCAAGTGTAAATTTATTTTGAATGAAAATTGTATGAAAATTCTTATGTTATATATTGTACACTGAGGGCAAATAAACTTATTATTATTATTATTCCATTGTTTAGAGTTTTCACTTCTGTGGGCACCTTATGACTCTGTTTTTTGAGTTATCGCGTTCTCATCGATTTTTGCTCTTTAGGTTGGCAACAAGATGGCGTATTGCAAGTAATCAGGATTCATTATATTCAGAGCTCGGCCACCAGAGATTTAAAACTTCTAATCATTTATTGCACACTTTTTATTTATGTCATAGGTTGTTGCATGAACAGTTACTAGAAAATAACGGTTAATTACGTAATATTAACTAGTCGTAGTGGCAGAAATACCATCTCGGTTTCTAAAATTAGCGGCAATGATTGAGAATTACAAGAATATTGCAAGCTGGTATATTTATACCAAGGTAACAACTCCATACACCTAATTAATATTCATCAATTAACGAAAATGAGAATGGATATAAGGGTGAAACTAGGAGAGTTTCTTATTGCACCGAAACATTAATAGTAAACCATTTACAAAACATTTTCACTTTTAACGTTGGAAATATCATCACGAAGACCTTCGATAAATTCTCATTAAGTGAAATTTCAAACAGAATTGCACCGGAAAATTGCCATATAGGTACCAAATTTCCAGGATTGCTTATCCCCTATAGTAACGTTAAATCTCCAGTGAATCTTGATTGATAATGTTTAAATTTCATTCAAAAAATTTTTCATATAAAAATGACAAGAAACTACCCTTACTGAATATCAATATTTCATAATAAGACCAATTATAAGAAACTATGAGTACTATACTCAGCATAACAATGCAATATCTGAAAATGTACACTGTAGACTGACACGGATAAAACAAATTTCATTATCTTTTGGAGGATAATACTAGTGAACGTCCGATTCGAGAAAATAAAAATTTGTCTATGAAATGGTAATTCGTGAAATTAAACTTGAGCCTATGAACCCCGATTTGTGAAAATATAGATTGGCCTATGAACCTCAATTCGAAAAATTATAGATCCGCCTATGAACCTCAATTCGTTAAAATATAGATCCGCCTATGAACCTCAATTCGTTAAAATATAAATCCGCCAATGAACCTCAATTCGTTAAAATTTAGATACGCTTGTGAACCTCAATTCGTTAGAATATAGATCCGCCTATGAACCTCAATTCGTTAAAATGAAGATATGCCTATGAACCTCAATTCGTTAAAATATAGATCCGCCTATGAACCTACATTCGTTAAAATATAGATCCGCATATGGACCTCAATTCGTTAAAATATAGATTCGCCTATGAACCTCAATTCATTAAAATATAGATCCGCATATGGACCTCAATTCGTTAAAATATAGATCCGCCTATGAACCTCAATTCATTAAAATATAGATCCGCCCATGAATCCAGTACGATGCGATACCTGATAATATAGGCTTAGGCTAATACCGAAAAAGAAAAAACAAATTGTTATTGTCTTTTAGAGAAGGATACTATTGTGAACTGCCTGATTCGTGAAAATATTGATTCGCATGTGAATCCCGATTCGTGAGAATATATATACGCCGATAAACCCCGATTTGTTTAAATATAGAACAGCATATGAAACTCAATTTTCTGTATTCAGTCCACAAATGAATAGAATATTCAGGAGAAAAATGTAATAATATATGAGTGGTAAATATTAGGCATCATCAAGCATTACAATGTAATAAAACAATAAAAGAAAAATATCGATTTTTATTACGGCGCAGTATTCGTTTTAAATATGTGCCTTAATTGAAAGGTTGATATCGTGGATGCCTGACCATATTATTGTATAGAAAATTAATATAGACAAGACTTTTTACTACTATATCACCTATAAAAATGCAGTTTATTTAAATTTCTGGGGCTGCAGATGTCTTTCCCGTTAGTCATAATTTATTATCTCTTTGTTTATATACAATGTGTATAAGAATAAACATTGTATATATGCTAGATAAATAACTATTTTAACTCATAAGAAATTGAATTTACATAACCTAGAAATATATATAGATTCGTGTAAACTTGTAGATAGTAGAAGAGACCAAATAAATACCTATATAAATATGTTTTTTGGCAACAATTTTTAATGGTCTGAACATTGAAAATTCTTTTATTTGTGTCATCATCACATGCAAAGTTCCCTTTAGATGCTTCCCTAGTTGAGCAGCCTTTCTTGTATTCTGCGCACGATGGCCTTTTTCGCCATTTTTAATCGTATTTTCCCCAAAAGTAATAGACTATTGCAGCTTATATATATATATATATATATATATATATATATATAGTATATATTTATATCTATATATATATATATTTATAATTATATATATTTAGATATATATATATATATATATATATATATATATATATATATATATATATATATATATATATATATATATATATATATATATATATATATATATGAATTGAGCAATTTTATGAAGTATTTCATATTTTATTTTATTAACACTTCTTTCTAGAAAGATCGGAAAAAATTATCATTAAAGAGGATAAAAAATATATTTTTGAGTGGCAAATATTCCTTTTTCATTTTTAAAAGGTGTGTAGAACTAACAATTTAGGGTTCAAGATTCCCCCTCCCTCCACTTGGGAGGATTAAAAAAAGGCTTAAAACTCACGATTTTGCTACTGTTTTTTTAAAAATTTTCCTGGGGAGAGCCCCACTCTACTGGGGGTATCAATATTAATGTGTCCCGGTTTCACTCACAAAAAATATGTCAAGCATATATATATATATATATATATATATATTTATATATCTATATATATATATATATATATATATATATATATATATTTATTTATTTATTTATTTATTTATTTATTTATTTATTTATTTATTTAAGACAATAGGAATACAAACAGGTAAAAATACCCAGTACAGCATTCACAGTTTGACAATACATACCATACAAAACTATATTAAAATGAAAAATTAACTAACTCTTTTGGAAGTAGAAATAAAAATGAAAATGAAATTAATACAACATAATTCACAAAATGACCAGCAGCTTTACAAAAGTTAGGTACCTAATTTAATTCTCAAGAATTTTTTGAATTGATGGAGTTGAACATTGAAAATATCAGCACCGTACGAATAAGAGTTAAATGTCCCTAGCATTCTACATAGTGGCGAATTTTGTGTAACATTAAGTCTTCGGAATGGCACAGCGAATAACAGGAGGATAAGAGTTATCAATAACTCTTATCCTCCTGCTGTATTAAAAAAGATCCTTTTTGGTACGTCGACCATGTTAATACAAGATACGATTAATAATATAGGTGTTTCACAGGTTGCAGCTGCTATCAATGAAGCAGCTAACTCGACCCAAATTCAATTTTTCTTCACCTCACTTCCTTATGTTGCTGATGTTTCCTCAAGGTTGTCACAAATTTTCAGGTCTCTTAGTCACATAAAAATTGCCAATAGAACAGTTTTAACAATAAGTTCCATTTTCACCAAAGTTAAGGATAAAACACATTTAACTTCACAATCTCATATAGTATACAGCATTCCATGCTCCAATTGTGATAGATTATATGTAGGTCAGACGTCTAGAGCTCTTAAGGATAGAATTACCTCACACAAGAGTGACTGTAGGTGTCATCCTGAATGATGTGCTTTGAGTGAACATGTTAATATGACAGGACATATTATGAATTTCAGTGACACCAGGATATTGACAAGGGAAAGAAATTCGACTAAGAGACTGTTTATGGAGATGGCTTACATTTCACAATCAGAAAATTGCTTAAATAAGAAAACTGATTTAAATCATCTTAGTGAAATTTATTCTTTTTTGTTAGATTTAGATAAAAACATCCATTTGAGAAATGTCGAGTGAGAGAAGAGTTGCCTTTCCTTTTCTGAGTCATTTATACTTCTGGCTATTTTATTTGTTAGCAGTGACCTGTGAACCTTAATTATCATGTTTTCACATTAGAGTTTTCTTGTTTGATGCTGTCTATGTCTACTTTCTTGATCAAGATGGCTGATCGCGTCTCTTTTTCAGTCAATATGTAATGACGAAGTAGATAATTATGTTCTTTAAAATGTTCAACTTAACTTAACTTTTGATTTTCTTGTGTGTTTATGTTGTAGCTTCCCTGAAGATGACAATAATCATTGTCGAAATATCGGAAATATAGTGTTATAAGAGTACACGTTTTGCTTGCTGCTATACCCAAATATTATTATCCTAATTATATATATATATATATATATATATATATATATATATATATATATATATATATATATACAAAATAACCCACAAATTCAACTAGTAATAATTATCTGTGGCGGAGTCAGACCAATGAGCGAATAGCAGTCAACCAATAGATAAATTTGAAATTAAACCTGCAAATACGATTTTAAATAGTTTCAATAACTTCAATCCCTCCCGTGTCGGTCTTGAGAAAGAGGTTGCGAGTTCGTTTTATTACCTGGAAAGTAGGTACGAAGTTGTGGCTGGCGGTACAATTTGTGGAAATTTACAATTCACGAGTGAATAGATTGACAGTAATTGATATTTTTGGAAATGTTCTCGTGAAGAAAATGATATTACTCATTTTTTGACGCCTATTCAATACATTGATTTTGTAGGATATGTGATGGAAGATGTTCTGTTCGGTGTTTGGTGAAATGAAGTTTGTATCTGTATATATTATCCTTACACATTTTATATCATTGCTGGTCATATTTTTTCAATTAATCTAAATACCTCAATAAAATTTAGATCTCATGTAATTTTTCAATTTTTTTTCAATTTCAAGAATTTAAAATGATTTTCAACATTATTGCAATTACTTGTTTGTTCTTAATTTTATTTTTGAATCCTTTATAATATTTTATCAATATTTTCATGTTTTCATCTTTTTCAATTATTAGAATATTTTTAATATATATATATATATATATATATATATATATATATATATATATATATATATATATATATATATATATATATATATATATTAAAAATATTCTAATAATTGAAAAAGATGAAAACATGGTTTTGATTTTTAAGTTTACCTACATATTTGTATGTGATTTTTTGTGAAAACACAATAAAATTATCATTTGTGATGGCCTACTTAGCTCTCATGCTGACATTCAATGTAAGGCAATGTCGTAAGTTTTCGTTTTACTTATATTGTTGCCGGTGGATGATTATCAACTGTTACCTTAGTTTTTTGTAAGATGGCGCTATAGGACATTTTCCAAATGTTGGTTGTTTTTATTTTGTTACCTTAACTTTTTGTAAGATGGCGCTATATGACATTTTCCAAATGTTGGATGTTTTTATTTAGACCAAGTATCGGTTTATTTTTGATTTGTACTTAATATGTGCATATCCCAATGCCTAGAAAACATTTAACTTGGATAAAAAATAACAGGTTTCTGGACAAGAATGTTTGTTTCTAATTTATTAACAATTCCGACGTTTCAATGCCAACTTGCATCTTTTTCAAGGCTGAAATGAACAACTTAAATTTCAGCCTTGAAGAAGATGCAAGTTGGCATTGAAACGTCGGCATTGTTAATGAATGAGAAACAAGCATTCTTATCCAGAAACCTGTTATTTTTTTATCCTGATATTGTGACAATGGACGTTGCCACAGTGAACAATTTAACTAAATATATTTTCAAAAAAAAATCCCGGTCTCCTGGATACGTTTTCTACTGTGTGAAATATTTCTCTCTTCTTATTCTATGTGAATTACTGTTCATTTATACTCGATTTTCAGCAAATGAAGATGCCGACACAGTATGGTACATGATCGAAGTTACTTCCGGCGACGAATGCTGGCTTCTGCAGAGAAACTTCGAGAACTTCAAGATGCTGGATGACCAGCTTCATCAGTGTATATACGACCGAAAAATCTCACAACTTCCTGACCTGTCTCTCCAGCCGCACGATATGTCGGATATCGATGTAAGTTGATGTTATTCTATTTATTTGACCTGAAAACTTGACTAAAATGTATATTTTCATATATCACTTAGAGCAGTGGTTCTTAACCTTTTCATAATGAGGGACCATTTAACAAAATTTGTCATTTTCACGGACCACCAACTTTTTGAAAGAAATATTAATAATAATAATAATATTTATTCACCATCAAATTTTACATGGTTCGTCAAAATAACAATCAAAATTAAAAATTGAAACATAATATTTCCTCCAAAGAATAGAATGCACCCTTCAACAATATCACATTTATTTTCCTTTTGAAGTTCCTTTCCGGTAACTTCCTTATTTCAACAGGTAGCTTGTTGAAAACCTTTATGCCCCAATAGCTCGAAATATTCTGTGTGTTCTTCTTCTTGTGAAGTGGAGTGAGAAGATCGTTCTTGTATCGAGTGTCGAAGCTGTGGAAAGTTCCATTTCTTGGCATAGAGTTTCCTCTGTGATACACATACTTCAAACATTCTCTTATGAACAGACATGGAAAAGTCAATATTTTATGATCTACGAAGTATGTTTTACACGAGATTCTACCTGCCAATCCGTACATAACACGTATCGCTTTTTTCTGCAAGATGAAAATTCTCGATGCATCTGAAGCATTTCCCCACAGTAATATACCATAATAATAATAATAACAATAATAATAATAATAATAATATATATTTATCCTTTCAGACATTACATAAATGTATAGGACACGTCACATACTAAATATACATATTAACCTAACAAGTAACAAATTAACTTATTAGGAGAAAGACGAACAGAATTCAACTGAAAAATATTCTTTTAAGCTGTAAAAGCAGTGTTTCAACAGAATCTTCTTAATTTCCTTCTTGAAACATAATAAATCTAAAGACCTAATCCCTTGGGGGAGACGATTGTAAAGTTTGATTCCTACATAACTAGGCGATAACTCAAACTTAGAGGTAGCATGCGTGGGAATACATAATGTGTCGTTATTTCCGCGTATTATACTCGTGAAAACTAGTAAGAGTTTATTCAGATTCAATAACCTATGCCGAACAAACTAACAGACAATGTAAATATAGATACACGGCATGGTAGAACTTTCTGCTGAATAAATGTCGGTCGGCAGGACTCCTGGGGTTTCAAATTATATATGAGGCGTATAATCCTTTTCTGTGTGAGAAAAACTCTTCCACTTCCAGTCGAGCCACCCACAAAACAACATTGTAACTCAGATGACTGTGTACGAGTGCATAATACACCGTGAGTAGGCTCTCCATTGGCAACGAGTGTTTAAGACGACTAAGCGCGTAGAATGATTTGTTTAACTTTTTACTGAGTTGATCCACGTGACAGTGCCACCTCCAATCCTTGTCGTCATGTACCCCCAAAACTCTTCCACTATCTGCGGATCGTAATTTCATGTTTCTGAAAATCGATAACCAATGCTTCGTTCAGGTTCATTTCACGCAGTTGAAACTGCATAAATTCTGTTTTATCTAAGTTTAACATTAGAGAATTCTTGTAACACCAATCCGAGAATTCCCGGATGAGTCTCTCGCACATTTTAACTTGAGTTCACCAGTGGTCTGAGCCGACACCGCAAGGAAGTGTCATCAGCAAACAAGGTGATAGAGTCAGCATTGATGTACTCGGGTACATCGTTTACAAACAACAAAAAAATCAGAGGTCCCAACACAGAGCCCTGGGGCACTCCCATAGTCTGAGCATAACATTTCGATTTAACTTCATTGTTCTCAACAAAAAAATTGCGGTCAGATAAAAACTCGTGATCCAGTTCAGAAAAACTCCTCTAAATCCTAAACTATACATTTTGTTGGTTATGAAATTGAGCTGTAAGCAATCAAATGCTCGTGACTCGTCAAAAAATAAACCCGCCACATAGGAGCCATCGTCAAGGCAACCGTACACGAATTCAACAAAATTGCATACGGCAGACTGGGTTGATCTACCACTGCGAAAACCGTGCTGGTAGCTAGAAATGATGGAAAATTTGTTAAGGTAGTTCAACATTCGACCATGAACCTTCTCAAATACCTTAGACAAAATACTCAGTAAAGAAATGGGACGATAGTTAGTTATATCAGTCATATCGTTTTTTTTGAACACAGGGATAACTTTAGCTGTTTTCAAAATTGATGGAAATACTCCCGAGGATACCGACTGGTTAATTAAATTTGCAAGGTGGATCGAGATATGTGGAGCTACTGCTTTTAGAATTTTAGTGGATATAGAAGAATACTCTGGAAATTTGCAAAATACGCTGTTCTGATCATATCTTCCGTACCACACCTCTTCAGTCTCCTCAAAAGATACAGACTTTTTGACAATTTACCACAAACATAATCAACATGCGCAGCCCAATTCAACTTATTATCCATTATAATTCCCAAGATTTTCACACAAGCTCTATGCTCCCTGCCTCCAAACTTCAACTTGACTGTTTTATCCGAATTCAACTTGAGTGAATTCGACAAAAACCATCTCTCAACCTCACCCATGGCGAGTTTGACCCTCTCAATGAATTCCTCTCTACTCCTTGAATGTACAATGACAGATGTATCATCACAGATCAAACACAAGGAGTCACAGGCCGATATCATCAGGTCATTGATATAAACAAGGAAAATAATAGGCCCCAGAACCGATCCCTGAGGTACTCCATACTGAATCTCCTGCTCTACTGAAATAACACCATTCCACTCGACTCTCTGCTTCCTTCTGCTCAAATACGACCGCAGCAATGTGAGCACATTTCCCCTGAACCCACAAACATTTAATTTTTTCAGTAAAAGCTCATGAGGGACAGTATCAAATGCTTTGCTCAGGTCAAAGTTGAGCATCTCCACAAATTCGCCGCCGTCCATAGCCTGTATAATTTCAGTTAACGCCTCCATGAGTGCAGAAGCTGTACTCCTTCCTTTTCTATAGCCGTGTTGATTTTCGTTGAAATATTTTTTTCTTTTCCATCCAATTCAACATCCTGTTTTTTTATAATAGTTTCAAACATTTTTGACATACATGGTAGAATTGCAATCGGTTCTATAATTGTCGCAGCTATTTTTGTCCCCTGTTCGCTTTATAAATGGGAACTATTTTGGCAATCTTCAATTTCATCAGGAAAATAACCCTTGGCTAAAACATTTATTTAGATCAATGAGATCGGTTTTGACTACTGCTTCATTGACATCCTTCACTATACCAACAGATAAATTATAAATATTCACAAACTTTTTTCGTTTTAATGGATTTATTACCTTTTCAACTTCACTTTCAGTACATTCGAATAGAAAGCATGATTTTTCATCATTTAAACTCTGAGGTTTCGGTATTTTGTTTATGTTATGAGCTTTGGTTTTTAGTTCTTCGAAAATTTTCTTGCCTGCAGTAGTGAAGTGATCATTTAATTGATCAGCTTTTAGTTTAGTATATGTATTTCTATCTCTTCTTTTCGAGTTATCATTACATTGTATTAATTCCCATAATGCTTTTTGTTTATTGTCAGCTCTTCTCAAATAGTCTTTATTCTTTTCTTTTATTACCCTATTCATTTCAGCAGTGTATTCCTTTTTGTACGCTTTGTATGCTCTCAGTGATGTATCATCTGCTTTGGCTATTGAAAATGTATGAAGTGCATCTAGTGTGTCCTTCATATTCTCAATTTTCTTAGTTTTCCATTTTAATTTTTTATTATTTCCTATTTTTATTACTTTTTTTCCATTGGCATTCTTTGGTTTATAACCTTCAAGAAGTATTTATAAAAAAAAAAATAAACGGTTCTATCTATTAATAAATGAAACACAGATAATGTTTTATTTCAATTTTTTCAGAGTAAATTTTATGTTAGATATGTGAATGTATTATTTCAATGAGATTCTTATGTCTGAATCGTCTCACCTATTTTTTTAATCCTTGGTTCAGTGCTACTGAAAGCTAAATCGGCAAGATTTCGGTGGTTCTTTTTCATTATCAAAAGCGTCGAGAACTCCTTCTCACATAAATATGTCGATGGAAATAAAGTCAAATAACGTATATTTTGAATATTTGGGAGAGAAATCTTCAAGATTGTTTTTTTTGCTTCGAATATATATATATATAATATATATATATATATATATATATATATATATATATATATATTTCAATTTGTTTGTCGTGTTGAGTCATTAATTTTTCTTCAATTTCATCGAGAACCTCAAAAACTCTGAGAATGAAAGGATTGCGAACCAGTTTCTGAATACCTGTTGTCCTCGCAGTCCAAAATAATGAAAGAATCCTATAATTTCGCATGACAGCGTTGTTGTCAAAAAACTGAAGTTCATTTTCAATTTTGGAGAAAGAGCTCGACAGAGAATTTCTCCAAAATATGAAAATGACCGAATGCATCTTTTCGAAGACAACACGCTGGAATGCGAAATTATCTCGTTGCACGAGTCTAATTCGGGGGAATATTTACTGAATAAACTGTCAACTTGTCAAACTAACGTTGATAATTTATAAATTCTTAGCTTGTCATCAAAAAACATGATTAGGCCAAGCTACAGAGATTTTTTCATGTAAAAAGTGTTAGAAGAAAACCAGCTGCGCAATTGTTTGTAAAATAGTTCCATATGATATAGTGATATGTTTTTCACTCGACTTTATTATTTATGTCTTTGTTATTAACAATTTTATGCAAAAAATCGCGTTTTTTTAGTTTTTTGCCTATAAAAATTAAACTATCAGAGTAAACGTGATGGTGTTAATAGACTAATTGTAGAAAATGAAAAGACGAAGAAAATGAGAAGTGGGACGACTCGATCAGACCCTTAGTTTGAGAGGAAATCGGAAAAAACCGGCCAAAATGCAGTTTTTTCGTCACGTTCAGCTTCATTTTTAACATATTTCTCAGCGTTTTTATGAAAAACCAAGATGAACGTTTTGAACTATGAGAATTCTGCTTTCAAAATCTTTTTAGTAAATTGAAATCGGACCATACCTGTCGCATTCAGGTCTGCTGGAAAATTGCATAGTAACATAATCAAATGGCCACAGATCAAAAACTATGCATCGGACAGTTCCTGACCTTCGCACAAATGAAGTTTATATCAATAACTAATACTGGCCGGAGGATCTACGGTACAACTCAAAAAATAACCGAGTTAAAAATTTTTGAAAAAACTGTATTTTGGACGGCTTTTTCCGATTTTCTCTCAAACTAAGGGTCTGATCGCGTCGTCCTACTTCTCATTTTCTTCGTCTTTTCATTTTCTACAATTAGTCTATTGACACCATCACGATTACTTTGATAGTTTCATTTTTATAAGCAAAAAACTAAAAACATTTTTTCATTAAATTGTTAATAACAAAGTTATAAATAATAAAGTCGAGTGAAAAACATATCACTATATCATATGGAACTATTTTACAAACAATGGCGCAGCTGGTTTTCTTCTAACACTTTTTACACAAAATGCTCCCTACAAATCTCTGTAGCTTGGCCTAGATATGAACTGTGCAATTATAGTTTTCTACAGTGCATACATCGCATGACTCTTCCGCTTTTTACAATGCAATTATCGCTATAATTTTGCGATAATTGCAAACCATTTACATGAGATTTTTGACAGTTCTGGAAGTATACGTGAAAAATTGAATATAATAGAATATTTTCAGAAGTTTCTTTGTTTTCAACATACTCAAATTTATATGAAGGGAAGGAAATTCACGTTCCTTCGAAGGAAGGGGAAAATGAGTTTTACTCTAATGTGAGCCGCGAGGAAAGGAAGTGTGTACTTTCATAGGGGTAGGGGGAAAATATCATTTTATACTATCATAAGAAACAATTTAAATACTAAATACAAGATACATATACCTACAAAAATAAATTCGTTCTCACTATTGAAATTTCTTCCTTCTATTCGAGGCTTATGCAAATTGTCCCCATTAATTTTACTTCTTGATTTCTTAACGATTACACTTATCAAAATTAGACACCTTAAATACATAAGTGGAATGAAATATTACTGGAAAACTATTTTCATTACAGGTATCATTACAATAGACATTCAAGAAAGCATTGTCATAGTTATCCGGAAAACTTCATATTATCATATAACTTATATAATTGAGATTCTCATTGAGAACTAAGAAAAATAAAATAGTTTCGTTGGTAGTTTCATTCAAAGGTGATGTCATTTATAAATAATTGTGTACGCGTAAACCGTTTTGAAAATAAATAAAACAATGTCTACGAGTTGTAGTTCAAGGTCAAGTGAATTTTATTTCCTGAAAATACAGATTTGTGCACTTAAGTTCTCCTTGTTGTTTTTCATAAAAACTTATTTGAAATGAAAGTAGCCGGTCGCTATTCGCCAGGGTGCGTTTTATACCTTCTCAATAACGATTTTCGATATATATATATATATATATATATATATATATATAATATATATATATATATATATATATATATATATATTTATTTGAATTGTTGTTGCCTGTGAAACTATTTTTTTTAACTTTTTGATAATTATTAGCAATACAGGCTTGGTGAATCTCAAAAAACTCGATTTTATTAAAAAGTTGTTTTTTGAGATTCACCAAGCCTGTTATTGCTAATAATTATCAAAATTTATATATATATATATATATTATATATATATATATATATACAATGGCCAGTAAAATTAACGCACCACTAAAATTTGGGTCAATTTCAAAGTTAATTTTCTCACGAACTGCTGAATCGATTTAGATAAAAAAAAATTTCAATGTAGCTTGAATCTTCAGAAATGACGTTATGCAAAGAAAGAAAATTTAAATTTTAGGCAGTTTTAGGCATATACTGGGTGTTTGAAGAAAAACTAGTAAAATGCACAACTTTGTCCATTTCTGTGGGAATTCCCATCGGAAGTATTAGGTGTCTCTCTAAGTCAAAATATAGCTCCATCTTTTACAAGCATTTTGTTTTCTTATTCACGCTTTTATCTTGCTTATTAAATGAAATACGGAATTTAATGTAAAACCGTAACAACTAAAATTTATTTAAAAAAAATTTGAAATAAAATCTTAAACATTAAAATAAAAAAGTCAACATCGGGTGTTTTCTCCCCTATTCCTTATAACTGATTGACATCGACGACCCCATATTTTGAACCAGACGTCTAATTTTTTGCTTGATCTATATTTGTCCATATTTCCCCTCATAATGTTTTCTACAGGTGGGGTTGATGATCTCTAAGCTGCCTTTCATTAGATCCCATAAATGTTCTGTAGCGTTAAGGGTCTGGACTATTACCTGGAGGCCAATCTAGGACCTCAAGATATTCACCTGATTTTAGATAATTTAGTTCTATTTTCGCAGTATGTGGTCTGGCATTATCTTGCATTAGTATAAAATTATTTCCAATATAACCCAGCCTATAGGGACCACATGCTCTGACAAAATTTCGTCAATGCATACTTTTCGCTATTTAAAAGTGCTCCATGCAAGGACATGATGTCGTACGAAGCTGCCAAAGAAATTCCGCCCCCAAAACATCACAGAACCTCCTATTAAATAACTCGTTAGCGAATATTATTTTGTGGAATAACGTTCGTTTGGCTGTCGAATAATTATCTGAGCTTCGATCCTTGCCTGTAGAGATAAAAACCTCGTCTCATCAGTGAACAAAACTCGTCCCAATCTTCACGCCAGTCCAGTTCACATGTTCCCTAGCAAATTGAAGTCTTAAGTCTTTTTCGCACATTAAATTCCGTATTTCATTTAATATGTGAGATAAAAACGTGAAAAAAAAACAAAATGCTTGTAAAAGATGGGCTATATTTTTGACTTAGAGAGACACCCTAATACTGTGTGATGGGACATTCCCACAGAATATGACAAAAGTTGTGCATATTTACTAGTTTTTCTTCGAACACCCAGTATAGTGCCTAAAACTCGAATTTGAATTTTCTCTCTTTGCATAACGTCATTTCTGAAGATTTAAGCTACATTGAAAAAATTTTTATCTAAATCAATTCAGGCAGTTCGCGAGAAAATTAACTTTGAAATTGACCCAAATTTAATTTTCTTGGAAAAAATGGCGAAAACCAGCTAATTGAAAAAAAAAATTGCAAAGTGCATCGCGTACTGAACCACCGTGCTTTAATACGCAAACTGTAATGGACAATCTCAACACAATTTTTTTGTTCAAAAAATAAAATATTCGTGAAGTGCACTGCGTACTAATCAGCGAAGCAGGTCGAGATGCGATTCGAACGGAATGAACTTTACGAAGTGCAGCGCGCTTGTGGAAAAGAGTTGAAACTCACAAATAATGGTATTTCAACATGAACTCAATCCATGTACCAAATCCAACTTTCTTACTCAATTTGCAGATGTGGGGTTGAGCAAATTTTCTTTCTAGGACCGCTACGAAAAACAAAAGACATCTAAGTAAAAATAACGGCGGTTAAAAAAATTCACCGAAATTCTGATATCTATTATATATACTATATATATATATAATATATATATATATATATATATATATATTATATATTATATATTATATATAGCATCATTTGGAAACAGATGAACCGATTTGGCTATTTTTTTAAATGTTCGTATTAATCCGGATTAGGTTGGTATGGAGAGGAAAAGAAATTGCAAAAGTTTTCCGAAAGATTTTCTAATTCGGGAAAAAATGTCAAAATTTTCAGGGTTCCGTACCTCGAAAGGAAAAAATGGAACCCTTAAAGGATCACTTTGTTGACCGTTCGTCCGTCTGTCTGTCAAGACCATCTTTCTCAGGAACGCGTGGTGGTATCAACCCCAGGTCTACTGTCCCTTGGAGCTGTGAAAAAATCAAACTTCTAAGCCAATGCAATCAAAAGATACAGCCGTTTATGCCGCAAATTTCCGCAACTTTTCGACACTCGCAAGGCAATCAAAACCTACAGGGTACTTCTCGTGAACTCAGAATCTTGAATTTGGTACGAAGCAATGTCTTATAGCACAGATAAATTTTGAGTTACATCATATAATAAAAAAAAAAAATTGTACGGAACCCTCGGTGCGAGCGAAAATTCTTGTATTAATTCTCGATCATTACTGACAGTTGAAACGGCATATTTAGTTAATTATTCCTTTATTTGATTCGTTTTGCTACCGGGATAGAAATCAAGTGATAATTTAAAAATGTCGTAATCTAAGTTAGAACAAAAGTAGATTAGTTTTTACTTTTGTGTTGTTTCGCGATCTGTCCAACAAATGTAGGTAGTTGTTCTATATTTATTCCAAATTATAACTACGTCGTTATAAAATTTCCTATTGCCGCCGGTAGATCTGAATGTACCTACTCCTCCTCAATGAATATTCACGCCAGACTCGTTAATAGATATAATTGGGTGCATCAGAACAACAGTGGTTCAAGTCCAAAATTTTTGATTTCTGTTTTATTTCTCGATTCACTACCCCCAATACGGTTCCTTTTCAGAGCAACAAAGATCCAAGTCCACTCCTCAATAATTGCCTTTAAAATGCCACTAGATTGGTATTGCTGTGATTAAAAATGAAAATGTTCAGAGCAAAGGTGATTCAAGTCCTATTTTTCCGTCCAGGACACGTATTGCTTCAATTAGTGATGTGACTATGTGACTAAAAATTCAATTAATTAACTGAAGATTCAAGTCATCAAATTCAAAAGTGGACAAGCATTTTCTTCATTTTTTAGAGAGATTGTCTCTCAATGTTATGGACTTTTAGAGATTTTCTTAATGAAGAAGTGCGTTGTAAAGAAATTCACATCTTTAGCAGCGGTAAATCGTGAGCCTCTGTACATGCAACGACGAGCCATAACTTTAGTAAAGAAGAACGAAAAATAATAGCTTCTACCTTTTATACCACCTATTTCTCATCAATTCATAAAAATCTTCCTGTTAAAATTAATACCAAGAACTATCTTCCAAGATGGTCAGGATTAGAGTAGGTAATCCAGTTGTTGAGTGATGCAGAGTTCAACAACGAATACCAATTCGACAAATAGATTAGCTAGTTTTTTTAATATTTCATGTTAAAAATTGTTTTTTGATATAAATTTTAATTTTTACTTACTTGTGCAATCTGTGCAATCCTAATACACAGAAATTTGAATTTTGTGACTACAATTCAAATTTATTTTCTGTAAAATTGTAAAAGAATGTTTTCAGAGCAAGTTAAAATAAATAACATAAAATCTTTTTCTAAATTCAGTTTTATTCTTGTGACTTGGATTAAACAATGCACGTTAATATGAATTCGTTAGTGCAACACTGATCTAAGCCCATTTTATTTTCTTAATTGATTGATTAGTTAGGTGTTTTTGTATTTATCATCCATGAAGTATAAGAGAAATAAAATTTAATATATCACCAAAAAGAATCTAATGAATCCAATTTGAAATGAATAACAAGAAATTACCTATAAACACAAACGCAAATATCTTAATTAATCAAAACTTTGTAAAATGGACTTGGACCACTGTTGTTCTGATACACCCAATTATTACTCAGAAATACGATTTTCTCTTATTTTTACTTTGTTCGTACATTTCCAATAGCTTTTCACAAACGAATTAATTGAAATTTGGCTGGGGAGTGTCTGTAAGGTAAGCTAGTTGTAAATAAGCCTCTTTAATGATTGAACTATACGAATTGAACAGTTAATTTACATAACAATAACATAACACATCCTAATATACAATTCACGTTAAAAATAGAACGGAATAACTCAATGAAATTTCTCGCCCTAACCATTACGAGAAACAATAACATGGCATATAAGGAAAGATACCTAAACAGACGCCACTATTTCAATTGCTTCCTTAATAGTCTAGTCAACAAGTGCTTTATTGTCCAACTTTTTTCAACTTTCTCGGAAAAATATGATCACTGTGTCATTCGATTTGGAATAGCCAATAGATGATGATTTTTGTAAAAATTAAATTTCGCTCGCAAAAATTATACTGAAAAAAATGCGAGTTTGGTTTTTTGCAATTATCTCGGAAACTAACACAGATTTTTGCAATCTAAAAACTCTCGGAACTGTAGGACTAATATTTATATATCCCAGAGGGGTGAAAATATAACCGGAAATGGGTACTCCACCCATTTCAGACACTAAAAATAATTTAACCATATTAAATATGAAAATTAAGAAATGAAAAAAATTCATGCACTTACTGGATATATGAGTGAACAATCCGCTTGCAGAAATTTTTGTCGCTATTTTTCAATTAGTTATGTAATAGTTAATTAATAATTTTTTGCTGTTTGAACATTAACATTGCAAAAGTGACAATTAGTAAACTATAAATCTGAGGTTGGAGATTTTTATTAACAATTTACGTAGTTGCAAAATTAAAAGCCTTTTTTTTTGACTGGGATCTATTCTGAAGTCTTTAAGGAATAGCTCCAAGAAAGGAAAACATCTCAGATTTATAGTTTACCAATTATCACACTTGCAATGTTCATGTTCAACCAACAAAAAATTGGTAATTAACTATTGCATAACTAATTGAAAAATCTCGATAAAAAGTTCATGCGGATTATTGTTCATTTATCTATCCAGTAAATGCCAGAATTTTTTCGTTTCTCAGTTTTCATATTTAATATTGTTGAACAATTAATTGTTAAAGTGTCTTCAAACGGGCGTGACTTGCGCGAGCCAAAGTACCCGTTTCGTCCGTATTTTCACCCCTCTGCTCTGGGAAATATAAAATATTGGTCCAACAGTTCTGGACGTTGAGGAACTTTCTTTTAGGAAATCGCCCCCCTCTTTTCGAATCTTTCTGTAAATTTCTAAAGTCTCAATTAATTTATGAGCTATTCGCAAAAAAACAACCCCTCCCGTTTTTTCTGTAAATTGCTTGTAACTTTTACAATTTTCGCGAACGGAAATTTAATTCTTTATCAAATTATCTACTTGCTATTCCGAATTGAGTGACACGTTGTTCATATTTTTCCGAGACTGCTGAAAAAAGTTGAACAAAAAAAAACTTGTTGTCTAGACTAATTCACATTAAAAATATAACGAAATAACTCAATAAATATTCTCGATCTAGCCATTACGAGAAACAATAAGGGTCTTACATATAAGGAACTAAAACTTTACCGACGCCACTATTCCAATCGACTCCTTAAATCATATTACCCATAAACTTTCAGCATATAACTCAATGATTCATAGAGGCTATTCAATTACCTTATCACCAAATGATTTTCAAACAGAGATAATAACAGATAAGCAAATAGCTTTAAATAATTGAATACCAATTCAAATGATGAATCATTAGACGTGAAGAAGTTAAACTAATTTCACTTTCACTCTACTCTATCAAAGAAAAACCAGAAAATAATAATAATAGACTATGGCGGGCTACACACGGACGTCGATGTCTTGATACTTCGACGTGCATCCAAAAACGTGCATCCAATAACGTGCAAGCCAATTGCGTACACACGTACGTACAAAACTGTAGTTTTGTCCAGTCTACCTAACTGTTTGGCACTGTGTCTGAGGAAGAGGAATATTTAGCTCTAGTGGCAGTGGCGGGTACTTATGCACTTGTGCAAGAAAAAGGAAAATAAAAATCGTCGCGAAATCTGGTCTAAAGGTTGGCTTCTAAAAAAAGAAACCTATTTGTAATTCTTGGTAATGGTTACTCCATTAATAAAACGTCAAGACACATCGCCAATAACTGCTCTGCTCAGATATTTAGCGACTGGAAGAAATTACCAAAATTTAAAATTTGTTATTATAATATCTCCGAAACTCTCACCGTATCACTTCTCTACGAGATCAAATTTTTTTTATTTTCTCTCCGAAACCCACCTCCAAGACTATTCATTTAAGAGACAACTGGAATTATTTGTAGCATCTGGTTGAATTATTTGCAGCTTATTTATTTATATTTTGTATGCTTCATTTTTTATTTCGGTCTGAATAGTGTTTTGATATTGTCTGCCTCAAGCAGGGTAGGCCACTGTACAACTCATCAAATTACCATAGAAATTCCCGGGACATCTTTCTGCAGTCAGAATAGGTACTAATGAAACTATCTGCGAACATTTTTAGTAAATACTATACAAATCTATTAAATGTTAATATTGGTTTGAAAACCCAAACAATGTGAAATACATTGAGTAATCTGAATTTAACTTATTATCTTAAATACCTACTGCAGTAAACAATTGTTTGAAAAATCTAAACCGCTGCTACTGCTTCAAAAATGCACACACCACGGTAAATCGCCTCCACACGTTGACTCCTGCAAGTGTTCGTTGGAAAACATCAACGCGGCGTTCATCAGGGTTGTGCATTCAAAAACGTGCCTTACGGCCCCTAAGGCCCCCTACACACGGGCGTTGATGTCTTAATACATCATAGTGCATTCAAAAACGTGCAACCAATAACGTGCAACCAATAACGTGCAACCTGATTGCGTACACACGTACGTACAAAACCATAGTTTTGTCCAGTCTGCTAAAATGTTTGGCCGGATGTCTGAGCAGGAGGAATATTTAGCTCTGGTGGCAGTGGCGTGTACAAAGAAAAAGGGAAATGAAAATCCTCGCCAAATGTGGTCTAAAGGTTGGTTTCTAAAACGATAAAATTTTTCAAACATTTAGCTGTTAGAAAAATGGAGGTTAGAACTAGAGAACTCTCGTAATTACGTAAGGATGGACGAAGAAATCTATTCGTAACTCTTGGACATGGTTATTCCAGTAATAAAACGTCAAACCACAATGATGAGATTGGCAATAACTGCAGAAATTACTGCAAGAAATTACCAAGATTTAAAATTCACTACTTTAATATCTCCGAAAGCACTTCTCTTCGAGATAAAAACTTTTTCATTTTATCTCCGAAACCCATCACGAAGACTATTGATTTTAGCGACAATTGTACTTTTTGAAGCATTTGGTTGAATGATTTGCAGCTGCTCTGTCAATATTTTGTATGCTTATTTTTTTTTATTTCGTTCTAAATAGTGCTTTGATTTTGTCTGCCACAAGCAGGGTAGGTCCCTGTACAACTCCACAAATTCCGGTAGAAATTCCCGGGATATTGTTCTGCAGTCAGACATAATGATGAAACTATCTGCAAACATTTTCAGTAAATATTATACAAATTCATGAAATATTTAACTTATTATTTTAAATACCTACTGCAGTAACAAATTATCTCATAAACTTAACCGCCGATACTGCTTTAAAAACGCACACTCCTCGGTAATTTGCATCCACACGTATAGACTTGAATGCATTCATTGGAATGCGCATCCAAAAATTCAAGCGATTCCTGAAAATATCAACGCGGCATTCATCCGGGTTGTGCATTCAAAAACGTGCGTTTTCTGCATCCACATTAACGTTATTGGTTGCACTTTCTTGGATGCACGTTGATGTATTAAGACATCGACGTCCGTGTGTAGGGGCCTTATCGTTATTGATTGTACGTTCTTAGATGCACGTTGATTTATCAAGACATCGACGCCCGTGTGTAGGGATCTCTTCCTCAGATATCTTGCAAAGCAGTTTGGCAGACTGGACAAAACTATAGTTTTGTACGTACGTGTATACGCAATCAGGTTGCACGTTTTTGGATACACGTTGATGTATCAAGACATCGACGTCCGTGTGTAGCCCGCCATCGCAGCGTACTGTCAACAGTCAGGTACGGAAGTAGTTTTTTTTAATCCCGTTTTACGACCTTCTAGCCTATTGGAAAATTATTTTGAAATCCCTCCCAACCGCCCCCATTTTCACATAGATATCAAACCAAATATGCTGAAAATATGAAAATCAAATACAAACTTCACCATTCTAAAGAGAAGTACATTAAACTGTCATTTAAGTCGTTACAAACATCCAACGAACTTGACAAAAAACCAATGAATCATTAAGAATACATCGTTCTATCTGTTGACTAGAAAGAAAATTAACCGAAGGGATAAAAATATCAAAATCAAAATACACACTTCTTTTATGCATCATTATTTAGGCTCAATGAATAACATGTATTCCAGGTTGTTAGCCAATTCTAAAAAGTTTTACATCCAACTATCATTTAGGTCTTGGTAATAAGCTTACAACGTGAAAAATAAGGGAATGATTGAGAATAAGTTATTTTTTTCTATTGAATATAAAGAAAATTAACGATGACATTGCAGCCATGAAAATAATTGAAATCACTTCGTTCACGTACTTTTTACGCTCAATAACTCGACATGTATTTCAGGTTGTAAGCCGATTATAAAGAGTAGTACATTAAACTATCACTTTAATTCTTGATAATAAGATTACAACGTGAAACATACGATGAATTTTTGAGAATAAGTTGTTTTAACTATTGAATAAACAAAAAACTAACCGATGACATCGCGGCGACGAAAATACCAAAATCAGAATTCCTTCGTTTACATTTCACTATTTACGCTCAATAACTCGACATGTATTTCAGGTTACAAGCTTATTTTAAAGAATAGTACATGAAACTATCATTTAATTCTTGATAATGAGATAACAACGTGAAAATACGATGAATTATTGAGAATAAGTTGTTTTATCTATTGAATAAACAAAAAACTAAACTATGACATCGCAGCGACGAAAATATCAAAATCAGAATTCCTTCGTTCACATTTCATTATTTACGCTCAATAACTCGACATGTATTTCAGGTTGCAAGCTGATTTTAAAGAATAGTACATTAAACTATCATTTATTATGATTTTTCTTTATTATTGACCAAGAATGACTTCAAGTTTCTTTTATTTGTACAAATTGTTTTAACGTTATTTTTCGATAGTCTGTTACAAATTTTACTACTCAAATTAGGCACATAATTTATTGGGAAGTATTTTTGTTCTTCATTAATAGTTTGCGTGGGGTATATTGAATGCAACAGATACTTTATTCGTTTTTTCTCAATGAGCTTGTCGATAAGACTTTCATTGTAACCGTTATTGATGGCTAATAATTTGATTGTCATTGCCATCCAACATCGGAGAAAACAGTGGTATTTACAAATTATTTTGCGACGAATGTCCTGCTTTCTATATCGGACAGACAGGAAGGAATATAAATATTCGTGTTGAAGAACATAAAAAGTCAATTTTACAGAATAAAAATACCACTGGCTTTTCTGAACATTTTATAAAATTCAATCACTTCCTGGATTTCAACAAAACCAAATTGTTACATTCAGGTAACAAAGGAAAACGCCTTGACCTTCTTGAATTCTCGAACATTAAGTTCCGCCCATAATAGTAAATTACCCCTTGTAAACGAACAAATTGATTTTCAGGTATCACCTTTGCTTTTGTCTGTTTTATAAATTACGATGCAATACTCTCCTGTAGTCAGTCTTGATAATGAGTTCATACTCGAAACGATTTTTCGATTTTTCGTTACTGCTAAATACAGTATATAAATATTTTTTATTTGTGAACATAAGCCGAAGTGTTTTTATTTTAAAGTTTATACTTTATTCTTTATGATGTTCACGCAAGTGATGTGCGAGAATTCAATCTCAGTTAATTCATATAGAAATAAATACCATCATACGAAACTATCTACCTACAAAGTTTCAAACCCTAAGGGTCCAAAAATTGCGCCTTCTATAGTGTAAACAAGATTTATTTACTCCCCTGGGGGTCAACCCCCAACCAATTCGCACCAAACCAAAACCATCCAATATATCATTACGAACTACCTACTCACAAACTTTCAATTATATTGCTCCAAAATTATGCCCTTTATCATGTTAACAAGATTTATTTCTACTCCCAGGGGGTCAACCCCCACCAATTCGAACCAAAACAAATCCCATCCAAGATATCTTTCGAAATACCTACTTACAAAATTTTATTCCTATTACTCCAATATTGCGACCTTTAGCGTGTAAACAAGATTTATTTCTTTACCCGTGGGTCAACCCCCCAACCAATTCAAACCAAACCAATACCATTCATATGATATCATACAAAACTACCTATACACAAACTTTCAACCCTATTGCTACAAAATTGCGCCTTTTGTCGTGTAAACAAAATTTATTGAAGTGAAAACCTGCTAAAAATATATTAAATACTCTTGTTTAGCAGACTTATTATTAACATATGTTGAGTTGATGAGAATGTTATAGTGTAAATATTTATTTGAATTATTTCTGGACATTAGAATATTTACTACCTATGATTATAGGTTGGTTAAATTTAGTTTGTCAAGATTCGGAATCTGAGAGTTATCAAAATTCGTCACATTCGCGTACAGATCATTGGTACGTCAAGAAATATAATGTTACTGTCATGTATAACATGCAGTCCAACAAAAGGATTGGATAGCATAATAGAATTGTACACCACCTGAGTATCCCTCGTAGTTCAAGCAGGGTAACAGAAATCTCCCTAGCGGCTACCACTCGAGAAACGTGAAATGAGGGTATTGGCTTCGTAATGTGAACTAGGGGAGGTGTATAAGGGACCGATAAAAAAAAATGGAACTAAGTGGGACAATGGGGGAAAGTTAGGGTTAGATTATGCCTTCGTTGTGATGGACGTAAGTGAAACACCTGCAATCGACGTGAAAAGTAATTGAATGTAGCGACAGCCGCACATGTCGGTCCCGACAAAAATACGTTGCGTATATCTGGATTAATTTTTATTTTATTGATTGGTCATAGAATTGTAGAACACTTTTGAAGCAATGTATTATTTAGAACTCAAGTGTTTATAAACCTCGTAGGTGCAATATTTGTTGTCCAATGTTGCATAAAGAAGATAGAACTTGTATTCATATGTACCTACTCATTTTTTTTTATTGCAAATAAATGAGAAAACCTGTCTCCCTCTCTCCTCTATATATATATATATATATATATATATATATATATATTTAAAATTATCTAACAACTTTCCAAGGGAGCTGGTTATACGTATTTCGCAACGCAAAACCTGCATTCACAATCCAACGGTGAATTATAGAAAACGTCAAGTCATCTCGAATCAAAATCTGCATGCAGCTGTTTCGATCTTATTAGATCTCATCAGTGCAGCTTATTTGACTAGTAGTGAATTAACAAATTTCTAATTGTTCCCCAATACAAATCGTGGTGAACACTATCTGGATATCAAACCCAGAGCGCCCCCACCAAAGATATTGGAAACCAACAATTCACCGCTCAGATCGAAAATGGAGAATTCCGTCGCGAGAATACGTACCTCCTGACATGAAGATATCTACTCTACAGCAGTGGCGTATATAAATCCAGAGGCTTATTAAACATAAAGTTTAAAAAAACTCTGGATATACTCACGAGAGCGCGTTCCCGTAAATACAAGCAGCGGTATACACAAAATACAATCGTGAAAAACGTACTTGTTGAGTCAAATTTTTTTCATACATACATAAAGTGGACAAGGATTATTCTTTAATAGTTTTAAAAAAAATTATCAAACACTACTTTTGGCTTCAACTATTCATCTTGACCGTCTCCATAATTTTAGTCTAAAGCATAGGTATTTTTTTTTGACATCGATTCCATCTGAAAACCACTATGCCATCGTGAGCAGGGTAATTCATAGATTAATTGTGTTATGTTTTGGACACGCAAATACCATTATTTATTTTTTTATTGAACAATTTTAACAAAAAAATCGTACTTTTATTACTTTTTTCATTTATAACTAATAAACTGATGGAGTAATCTGGATAGTGTCAATAGCAAATTTGTAGAAATTGAATTACGAAGAGTATGAGACCTCGCCCGACTTAATCGGAATGATTAGTAACGAAGATAACAATTGATAGCCAAAGAATTTTTTTATTTATTTATTAATTTAATAATTTCGTTAATTTACAACTTACAGGTCTCTGCTTTTGCAAAAAGGTTGCAATGTCTAATTACTCAAAGTTAGTAAAAAGAACGAACGCTGTACGAAATTGTTATTAACGTAAATTGCAATTTTATGTATTTAACAGGACTAATTGTAAAATAGCTACTATCGACTGGGGTACTCGGATTTCAATTTTGAAAAAAGATTAATTAACTAGACGTAAAGTGCAATAAAACGTTCATCTCGGATTTTTTAAAATAATTTTGCAAAGTTAGTTAAAAAAGGGCACAAAAATGGGCTCCGAAACGGGCCGACCCGGACGAATATGGTGCAGTAGTAACAGTCGGCGCGCCGCTAAGTATACATTCGCGCCTCCTTTACGTTCACCCTTTTACTGCACCATAATTCGTCCGGTCGGCCCCAATTCGAGCCATTTTTGCGCCCTTTTTTAACTAACTTTGCAAAATTTATTTAAAAATCCGAGATGACCGTTTTTATTGCACTTTACGTCTAGTTAATTAATCTTTTTTCAAAATTGAAATCGAGTACCTCAGTCGATAGTAGCTATTTTACAATTAGTCCGTTAAATACATAAATTGCAATTACGTTAACAACAATTATCGTACAGCGTTCGTTCTTTTACTAACTTTGAGTAATTAAACATTGCAACCTTTTTGCAAAAGCAGAGACCTGTAAGTTGTAAATTAACGAAATTATTAAATTAATAAATAAATAAAAAATTCTGTGGCTATCAATTGTTTATCTCGTTACTAATTCATCCGATTAAGGTCGGCGAGGTCTCATACTCTTCGTAATTCAATTATCTACAAATTTTTGCTATTGACCTATCCAGATTACTCCATCAAGTTTATTAGTTATAAAATGAAAAAAGTAATAAAAGTACGATTTTTTTGTTAAAATTGTTCATAAAAAAAATAAATAATGGTATTTGCGTGTCCAAAACATAACACAATTAATCTATGAATTACCCTGCTCACGATGGCATAGTTGGTTTTCAGATGGAATCTTATGTCAAAAAAAAATACCTATTGCTTAGACTAAATATGGAGACGGTCCAGATGAATAGTGAAGCCAAAAGTAGTTGTTGATAATTTTTTTTAAACTATTAAAGAATAATCCTTGTCCACTTATGTTAATGTATGAAATTTGACTCAACAAGTACGTTTTTCACGATTGTTATTTTGTGTATACCGCTGCTTGTATTTACGGAACGCGCTCTCGTGAGTATATCCAGAGTTTTTTAAAACTTTATGTTAATTTTAAGCTCTGGATTTATATACGCCACTGCTGTAGAGTAGATATCTTCATGTCAGGAGGTACGTATTCTCGCGACGGGGAAATTCTCCATTTTCATCTGAGCGGTGAATTGTTGGTTTCCAATATCTTTGGTGGAGGGCGCTCTGGGGTGATATCCAGATAGTGTTCACCACGATTTGATTGGGGAACAATTAGAATTTTGTTTAATTCACTACTAGTCAAATAAGCTGCACTGATGAGATCTAATAAGATCGAAACAGCTGCATGCAAAATTTTGATTCGAGATGGACTTGACGTTTCTTAATATTCACCGTTGGATTGTGGAATGCAGGTTTTGCGTGCAGAATACGTATAACCAGCTCCCTTGGGGAAAGTTGTTAGATAATTTTTTAAAAATATATATATATATATATATATATATATATAGATAGAGGAGAGAGGGAGACAGGGTTTTCTCATTTATTTGCAATAAAAAAAAATGAGTAGTACATATGATACAAGTTTCTCTTCTTTATGCAAACATTGGAACAACAAATATTGCCACCTACGGAGTTTAATAACACTGAGTTTCTAAAATATACATTGCTTCAAAAGTGTTTCTACAATTCTATGACCAATCAATAAAATAAAAATTAATCCAGATATACGCAACGTTATTTTGTCGGGACCGACATGTGCGGCTGTCGCTACATTCAATTACTTTTCCCCACGTCGATTGCAGGTGTTTCACTTACGTCCATCACAACGAAGGCATAATCTAACCCTAACTTTCCCCCATTGTCCACTTAGTTCCATTTTTTTTATCGGTCCTTTTTACATCTCCCCTAATTTTCACATTTCGAAACCCCCAATACTCATTTCACGTTCTCGCGTGTTAGCCGCTAGGGAGATTTCTGTTACCCTGCTTGAACTACGGGGATACTCAGGTGGTGTACCAATTCTATTATGGCTATCCAATCCTTTTTGTTTGGACTGATGTAATAATGACAGTAACATATATTTCTTGACGTACCAATGATCTGTACGCGAATGTGACGAATTTTGATAACTCTCAGATTCCGATTTGGGGACAACTAAATTTAACCAACCTATAATCATAGTAGTAAATATTCTAATGTCCAGAAATAGTTCAAATAAATATTTACACTATAACATTCTCATCAACCTCCAACATATGTTAATAATAAGTCTGCTAACAAGAGTATTAAATTATTTTTTAGCAGGTTTTTTCAACTTCAAATAAATTTTGTTTACACGACAAAAGGCGCAATTTTGTAGGCAATAGGGTTGAAAGTTTGTGTATAGGTAGTTTTTTGGTATGATATCATCTATGAATGGTTTATGGTTTTGGTTTGAATTTGGGTTTGGGGGGGGTTGACCCACCGGGTAAAGAAATAAATCTTGTTTACACGCTAAAGGTCGCCAAATATTGGAGTAATAGGAATAAAATTTTGTAAGTAAGGTATTTTCCCGAAGATATCTTGGATGGGATTTTTGTTTGGTTCGAATTGGGTTTTTGGGGGTTGACCCCCTGGGAGTAGAAATAAATCTTGTTAACATGATAAAGGGCATAATTTTGGAGCAATATAATTGAAGTTTGTGAGAGGTAGTTTCGTATGATATATTTGGATGGTTTTGGTTTTGGTGCGAATTTGGGGTTGGGGGGTTGACCCCAGGGGAGTAAAATAAATCTTGTTTAACACTATAGAAGGCGCAATTTTTGGACCTTTAGGGTTGAAACTTTTGTAGGTAGATAGTTCGTATGATGGTTTTTATTTCTATAATGAATTAACTGAGATTGGGGAATTCTCGCACATCACTTGGGTTTGAAACATCATTAAAGAATAAAGTATAAACTTTTTAAAAATAAAACACTTGGCTTATGTTTCACAAAATAAAAAATATTTTATATACTGTATTTAGCAGTAACCCGAAAAATCGAAAAATCGTTTCGAGTTATGAACTCATTATCAAGGGACTGACTACAGGAGATATTCATCGTAATTTATTAAAACAGACAAAAGCAAAGGTGATACCTGAAAATCAATTTGTTCGTTTACAAGGGTAATTTACTATTATGGGCGGAACTTATTTCGAAAGATTTCAAGAAGGTCAAGGCGTTTCCTTTGTTTACCCTGAATGTAACAATTTGGTTTTGTTTGAAATCCAGGAAGTGATTGAATTTTATAAAATTTTCAAGAAAGCCAGTGGTATTTTTTATTCTGTAAAATTGACTTTTTATGTTCATTCTTTTTTTTTTTTTTTTTTTTTTTTTTTTAACACGAATTATTTATATTCCTTCCTGTCTGTCCGATATAGAAAGCAGGACATTTCGTTCCGCAAATAATTTGTAAATACCACTGTTTTCTCCGATGTTGGATGGCAATGCAATCAAATTATTAGCATCAATAACGGTTACAACTGAAAGTCTTATCGACAAGAACTCATTGAGAAAAAACGAATAAAGTATCTGTTGACATTCAATATACCCCACGCAAACTATTAAGTGAAGAACAAAAATACTTCCCCCCAATAAATTATGTGCCTAATTTGAGTAGTAAAATTTGTAACAGACTATCGAAAAATAACGTTAAAACAATTTTGTACAAATAAAAGAAACTTGAAGTCATTCTTTTGGTCAATAATAAAGAAAAATCATAATAAATGATAGTTTAATGTACTATTCTTTAAAATCAGCTTGCAACCTGAAATACATGTCGAGTTATTTGAGCGTAAATAATGAAATGTGAACGAAGGAATTCTGATTTTGATATTTTCGTCGCTGCGATGTCAATAGTTTAGTTTTTTGTTTTATTCAATAGATAAAACAACTTATTCTCAATAATTCATCGTATTTTCACGTTTGTTATCTCATTATCAAAGAATTAAAATTGATAGTTTCATGTACTATTCTTTAAAATAAGCTTGTTTAAACCTGAAATACATGTCGAGTTATTGACGTAAATAGTGAAATGTAAACGAAGGAAAATTCTGATTTTGGATTTTCGTCGCCGCGATGTCATCGGTTAGTTTTTTTGTTTATTCAATAGTTAAAAACAACTTATTTCTCAAAAATTCATCGTATGTTTCACGTTGTAAAATCTATTATCAAGAATTAAATGATAGTTTAATGTACTACTCTTTTTATAATCGGCTTACAACCTGAAAACATGTCGAGTTATTGAGCGTAAAAAAGTACGTGAACGAAGGTGATTTCAATTATTTTCATGGCTGCAATGTCATCGGTTAATTTTCTTTATATTCAATAGAAAAAAATAACTTATTCTCAATCATTCCCTCTTATTTTTCACGTTGTAAGCTTATTACCAAGACCTAAATGATAGTTGGATGTAAAACTTTTTAGAATTGGCTAACAACCTGGAATACATGTTTTATTCATTGAGGGGCCTAAATAATGAACATAAAAGAAGTGTGTATTTTTGATTTTGATATTTTTATCCCTTCGGTTAAATTTCTTTTCTAGTCAACAGATAGAAACGATGTATTCTTAATGATTCATTGGGGTTTTTGTTCAAGTCGTTTTGGATGTTTTGTAACGACTTAAATGACAGTTTAATGTACTTCTCTTTAGAATGGGGTGAAGTTTGGTATTTTGATTTTCATATTTTCAGCATATTTGTGTTTGATTATCTATGTGAAAATGGGGGCGGTTGGAGGGATTTCCAAAAAATAATTTCCAATAGGCTAGAAGGTCTAAAACGGAAAATTTAAAAAAAACACTTCCGTCCTGACTGCTTGACAGTACGCTGGATGGCGGGCTACACACGGACGTCGATGTCTTGATACATCAACGTGTATCCAAAAACGTGCAACCTGATTGCCGTATACACGTACGTACAAAACTATAGTTTTGTCCAGTCTGCCAAACTGCTTTGCAAGATATCTGAGGAAGAGATCCCTACACACGGGCGTCGATGTCTTGATAAATCAACGTGCATTCTAAGAACGTACAATCAATAACGATAAGGGGGCCCCTACACACGGACGTCGATGTCTTAATTCATCAACGTGCATACATGAAAGTGCAACCAATAACGTTAATGTGGATGCAGAAAACGCACGTTTTTGAATTGCACAACCCGGATGAATGCCGCGTTGATATTTTCAGGAAATCGCTTGAATTTTTGGATGCGCATTCCATGAATGCATTTCAAGTCTATACGTGTGGAATGCAAATTACCGAGGGAGTGTGCGTTTTTTAAAAGCAGTAGCGGCGGTTAAGTTTTATGAGATAATTTGTTACTGCAGTAGGTATTTAAAATAATAAGTTAAAATATTTCATGAATTTGTATAATATTTACTGAAAAATGGGTTTGCAGATAGTTTCATCATTATGTCTGACTGCAGAACAATATCCCGGGAAATTCTCTACGGGAATTTGTGGAGTTGTACCGGGACCTACCCTGCTTGTGGCAGACAAAATCAAAGCACTATTTTAAACGAAATAAAAAAAAAAATAAGCATACAAAATATTGACAGAGCAGCTGCAAGTCATTAACCAAATGCTTCAAAAAGTACAATTGGTCGCTAAAATCAA
>JARQZK010000162.1:0-92500 GCA_030704885.1 Cynegetis impunctata
CAAACCAGGCTATCCAATCAGTCCAGTATTGTCATTCAATACAGCACCTTCAGTGTTTTTGTCGCATTTTCTAATAAAAATAATTCAAAATTATTGTAAATTTCAGCCTAAATTCTCAATCAAAAACTCTTCCGATTTAGTCAATAAAATTGAAAATATTCAATTGCCACTTAATTCTAAATTGATGCCCTGGGATGTAGTTAATCTTTTTTCAAGTATACCAAGGTTCCTGCAACCCTAATAGAAAAGTTACTTAATAGCAATCTTGTTAATCCTTTCATAAAATCAGATATATTGTCGCTTTTGGAATTATGTCTGGAACAGAATTATTTTAGTTTCAATGATAAGATTTACAGCAGTACTGAAGGCTTGATTATGGGAAACCCTCTGAGCCCTTTGTTGGCTGAAGTATTCATGGATAATTCGGAACAGTTAATTCATAATCATCCTGTTAGTCGACAATTCGTTTATTGGTTTAGATATGTGGATGATATTATTTGTTGTTTCACTGGTACTCTTAGACTCTAATATAAAATTCACTTTAGAGATGGAAAAAGATAACTCAAATATTTGGATTTGAAAATAACAAAGGTAGATAACAAACATAATTTTTCAATTTTTCGCAAACCATCGCGCACTGATAGCGTCATACTGTCATACATAATACTTCCCTACATCAATTCCAATACAAAATGGCAGCTTTCAATAGTATGGTACGTCGTTCAGTAAATATTTTACTTTCAAAAGCCAATTTTAACATCGAAAAAAATATAATTAAACAAATTGCCGTAAATAATAATTATGATCCCATAATAATAGACAATATGATATATAAAAAGTTGTTCAAAAATGCGACTAACCAGGTGTACCCCCTTACTAAAAATAATATCAAATATAACAGCCTCACTTTCATCGGAAATTCAAGTAGAAAACTTAAAGAATAAAGTATAAACTTTAAAATAAAAAACATTTGGCTTATGTTTCACAATATAAAAAATATTTAGATACTGTATTTAGCAGTAACGAAAAGTCGACATGTTTCGAGTTATGAACTCATTATCAAGATTCATAACTCGAAACATGTCGACTTTTCGTTACTGCTAAATACCTACAGTATCTAAATATTTTTTATATTGTGAAACATAAGCAAAGTGTTTTTTATTTTAAAGTTTATACTTTATTCTTTATGATGTTTCACCAAGTGATGTGCGAGAATTCAATCTCAGTTAGAAAACTTAAATCTTTCTTATCTAAGCAAAACATTAACATTGCTTGTCGTACCGGTAATAATTTAGGAAATCATATAAAAAATAATAAATCCAAAGTTCATAAAGATAATAAATATGGAGTTTATAAAATTAATTGTGGTGATTGTGATAAGTTTTACATTGGTAGAACTTTCAGAAGTTTTCAAACTAGAATTTCAGAAAACAAACGTAGCTTTGTTAATCAGATGTCAGATTCATATTATGCAAACCATTTAATCCAAGAAAATCACACATTCAATTTCGATTTTAAAATATTAAATACTGAAAGTAAGGGAATTAAACTTAATTTTTTAGAATCATTACAGATAAATAAATACAAGCATTCCGGTCTCCTATTGAATAGCCAAATCGATCATACCTACTTCAAGCCCTCTTCTCAATCTTTTCAAAATTACCGAACTACCTGACTAGCAGTTCAGAATTGGGTTTGCCTATTCTACTAATTATTTGTAACCATCTTTCTATTTACCCCTTCTACACAATTTGTCATTTCTTGTTTTCGATATAACAGAGAACCATAGTTAGTTTACCATTAGCATCTGAAGAAGGTGAAGTTCCACCGAAACGTGCGTCATGCGTTATTTCTTTTAATAAATGTGTAAATTGTTATTATTAACCATTGTCTTAATATATTAATAGTTTATACACCCCACATGTCTTTGATAATGAAGGTAGGTTAATCACCGGTTTGCATGGTGGGGGTAATCGTACGAAGGGGTTGAAAATTGAAAAAAAATTTTATTCGAGCGCGTCAGATATTGAGAAGGGATTTTAAGTAAACCCTAAAGAAGCTCCTATTCAAAAGACTGTCCATTTGGACGGAACCAAAACTCATGACCTATATTTGAAAATGCAAAAATAGTCATGAAATTTCCTTTCAAATTGAAAAAAAAATTGCGACATTTCCTTCAAAATAAAAAAAAATTCAACCGTGCTCGGTGACGTTTCCTTTTTGCAACTTTGTGAGTCTGCTATTTTCTTATGTCACGCGCAAATCGTCAGATTAGTGGAATGCATACTCTTCTGTATTAGAGGCAATGAAGGTTTTTGAACAAAATTAGCGTGAAGCTGAATTTTTCACCATCGATAAACCACTGCCTGAGGATCATTCTCACAAAAGTCCCCAAAAATCTCCATGGAGCTTCACCCCCTACCCCACCTCAAAGAATGAAATTGTCAATAACTACGGAAACCCCTAAATGTTCGGTACTAATAATCGGATCAAGTTGAATATTTCTTTATTGTGTTTGTCATAAAATAGGCTACAATAATGATCCCCTTTATTTTTACGGTAAACCTAATAATTGTTTCATAAATAAATGTTAATGCGCGAAAAAACAATTTGTTAATTCGAATACACTGTATTATAGGCTCTTTGGATGTCATATGGCGGGAAAAAACTTAATTTAAAGTTGAAGATTATTAGATTGCAAATTTAATGATGTAAACGTTGCTTAGTTTCGTGCGGGCTGGCGTAGTAGATGCAGCAACTTTTGGCTGCGATTACGGACAGCAAACTGACGAGCGGCCGACTATTTCGTTAGTCTGTCGTGATAGAACTTGGAAGTTAGGTAGATTATATATTTACTTGCATATATACTTATCAAGCTTTACAACTTGGATTACATAGAACATACTCTATTTTCTTCAGAAGAAATCGGGGAGTTTTAACATGACAACCCATTGCAACACTTACACGTTGCTGAACTCTTAATAAATTTTAATGGCAAGCTTCAGAGATTGGTGGCAGTTTTGCCAGGTCAAAGTAAAATCTTAATGTACTCTTCTTTGTCAAAGTTGCAAATCTGTTATATCGGGTATTGTTGAAAGTTTTTCAAACCACATAAATACAGTACAAATTTCTCTTCTGCAGCCATCAACAACTCTTTAGATGTGGAAATGACTTAGCCAAGTCTTAAATGTCAGATTACTCCAGCTATTATATTGCTTTTAATTTACCCATGCCAAAAAATAAGAGGTATTATCACAACCTGTTGTGCATGTGCAAATAGTAGAAGTTTTCGTGAACTCTGGTGCTAGTAAATCAAAGCTTCTATCTTGTGAATGGTTGTTGAAGATCAAGCACCCCCTTTCTCTTTCAGAAAAAATATAGTTCTCTATTCAGGAGCTAGCGCAATTAACAATGTTATTAGATGTACCTGATCCCACAACTACAATATAAGAAGTAGTGTTAATTTGGTTTATAGCTGTCATTACAATATCTACATCGGCATCTTCTTCTTCTGTTATTACTCTCAGATCATGAGTTTCAAGTTCTGACACCAGAGAAAACAACAAGTTCTTTCCATTATTCTTATTCCCCAAAAAGTCTTCTTTTGCTGTACTTAACACAAACAGCGTTTCTCTCGAACGCGATATCGCAACATGAATGTCTTGATACCCTTCAGTTAATCTCTTCATTCTTGGTAGTAGGCTCTTCAGGATATCCATCAAAATCAATTATAATATACTTATTTGACACATATTTTCAATAATTTCATAGGACGACGCTGTATGTACAAATCGCAGCCAAAGAGTGTTGCTGCTTCCCCACTCTACTGCGCCACCAAGCACGTGAACAAAGACATCTTACATAATTAAATTCACAATTGAATAGTCTACAAGTTTTATTTAATTCTGATTCATGAAATGTGACATCCAAAAATCATATACGCAAAAATAAAAAGCGTTAGGGTTAGAAAATTATTTTTCCGCGCAATTAAATTCATTTATGAAAAAATTATTAGGTTTACCGTGAAAACGAACCATTATTATAGCCTAAGTTATGACAAACAAAACAAAAAAATATTCAGATTGATCCGATAATTAGAACCGTAGATTTAGTGGTTTCCGAAATTATTGACATTTTCATTCTTTGGGGGGGGGATGAAGCTTTTTTTGGGGACTTTTGTTAAAATGGTCCTTTGGTTGTGGTTTATTGATGAGGAAAAATTCACCTTCACGATAATTTTTTCCGAGGTTTCACGTTGTCGGGCCCCCATTGACTGCGCTAGATGTAATTAACTCACCTTGTCTTAATCTGACACGCTCGAGTTTTTTTAACGATCGATTCTTTTTTACTAATCTGATCGGCTGTTCTAGTCGAATGCCTCCATATCAAGGGTTCTTGTATGGCGAAGTTACTTAACAGGATGCAATATGTTATTTTGCCGCGCTTGAGTAAATCCCAAAATCCCCGCTTTGGCTCCCTTAATATTAGAGCATTACCTCCAACCTCCCACAAGTGATCTGGGCTTCGGCCCTGACCTCATGAGGTGTTTTCTTCTCCTATGGATCAGTACTACAGAAAATTTGTGTCCGAGTTCTCCTGCAGTAGCAGTTTTTTGGATGCACGAATTTGTACATCTTCTTTCCCAGTCTTGTCTTGCTGATTCCTAGAACGTCCCACTTGATGTTTTGTAGTTTGCGTTCTAAGCCAGCGAAGTGCTCTTTGAGCCTCATGGTAAGGACGCTTTACGTTCAAGTGTAGAAAAATTCATGAAACTTGACAAACCTGTGTCTTCTCTGGTTCATTTCTTCGGTCGAAATGTTGCCCCCGCCCTCAGAATCCGTGGGGCAGACCGATCTATCAGTGCGAGATCCTGAATATGTTCTACCTATAGCCGGTTTAGAGTTCGACATTTCTACAATGCCTTTAAGCTTTGATGATAATACTATTTCACCAGTAAACAACACTATAAAATTATCCTTGAAATTGAAGAATTTGACATATTTTTATTATTTACGACTATGGTGTTAAGAAATTTCTCATAGTTGAGATGAATACAGTCGTAGAAGATTTTGTGATATATATATATATATATATATATATATATATATATATATATATATATATTTGTCTATTTTTTAAAATGATATACTACATTGGAAAATAAATAATGTTCCAATGGAAAATTCTCACATAAACAGAGCCTATCACAACATAATTTTGTTATATATTCTCATATTTCATCTGATCATGTATATTTATTTCCTAGGAATATCTTACAAAAAAGCATAAATTACCTATTATCTTGTCCTTTTGTTCATCATTGCCAGAAAAATCATACGGATCGCATTTGTAGTAGTTGATCCAATCTTGTAGACCCCCCAAATGATCTAAATACCAACAAGATGACAACAGTGCCTGTTTTCCCGATTTTGTAACCTATGACAAATAAGATTGTATTATATAAAAGTTGTATCAAATTGTGTTTTATTTTCAATTTCGTCAGCCTCTGAAGCTGAGTCAAAGTCTCTTTGAATTCTTGTGTAATCACGAAACGATTGATTGTAAGCCAAAATATTGTATATTGTTCAATTCAGAATATCTCAAAGTAGACGAAGAGAATTGTTCAAAAATTGAATATAGACTTTTAACCTTTCGTTTCTATTTGTTTGTTTGTTTTCATCTCAGAATTTTTTCAATAGTTACTTATTACAAGAAATTTATTATATGAAACTCTTCATTTTTGAATAGTGGCGAGCATAAAATGTATAACATATAACAGTAATTGGTAGAATTATCCACCATTTATTTTTTTAAGTTGATGTGCATGTGATTTATAAGTACGAAAAAAATTATTTTATTGACACTGAAAATTCAAGAATTAACAATGAAATAAATTTCAGTTTAATCATTTAGTATTACGGAACCCCCTCAGTATGATAAACTTTTTGTCACTCACAAATAATAGGGACTGAAAAAGACGAATCCGAATTCAGAAAATGAAGGGAATCAACGATTTTCATATATTTAATTTCGAAAATTTCCTAAAAAAAATGCCAACAAAACACTGATATAAAAGAGAGCTTGCAGTATTGAGTAATGTCAACCTGATAAAAGAATCAACGAAATATTTTAAATTAACATGAAACTCATTTTAGGCTGAAATTTGATAAACATTTTGTAACTTACTAATTTTGGGTTAAAAAACAAGAATCTGTACTCAAAAATATGAAGCTGACATAACTTTACCCTACCTAACTAACCTAACCTCCGAATTCAAAAGATTTAATTGGATTTTAAAAAATCATTTGAAAGTGAACTTTATCTATTTCATAAAATGGTTTCTTGACTCCGGAGGTATCAATGAGGTTGGGTTAGGTTAGCTCAATTTTTGAAAAATAAAGGCGATTCGTTTTTGTTGCAAACCATGGAGTAATCCAATTGCTAACAAATTTGAATAATTTCTCCCTTCCAGGTTGTTATTGTTCAATACTGCAAGCGACCAATTATGGTAGTATTTTGTTGATATTCTTTCGGAAATTTTCGAAGTTGAATATATAATCGTTGACCTCAGGCTATTCATGCATTGAGACGTATTTCAGTAAGTATACTAGATAATTACCTAAATTTCTGAATGAATTAAAGCATAATTTTCAAAGCAGAAGAATAATCGATTAATAATATGTTTCAGAAAATAATTTACTTGCATTCAATATTTGAGAAAAATTTGGTGATTGATATGATATTTATTACTTACCTCATGCAATGTGATGTTATATTCATCTTTCCAAACATGGACTATTGTTGAATTAGATAGTTCTACCCCATTGTTGAAGACTTCTTCCCAAACAATAGGCTTCAAATCTTTATCAGTCACAATATCAATCAATTGCTTAATGAAATAACCTTCCAATTTAGAATAATCTGTTACATTCAAAATTTTCATGAATTTCGTGATATTTGAATTGCTCTGCCTGAAAGCCTAAATATTAGTAGTTCTACTTTTTTTGAAGAGCTATAGAAGTTTTACTGTAATCAACATCAAATCAATTACATCTCTCTCGAATTTTGAACTTGTAATATATAGGTACATATGATAACATAAACAATACAGGATAATCCAAATAATTGCGAAACTAGATATTATGAGGTTCAAAAACGCTTCATAGTACAGCAACGGACAGGCGAGAACATTCCTTTGCTATGAAGGATATGGTAGATTGGGTTAGAGAAATTTTCAGTCTTTGTTCGATGTAAAATAATTCAGTCCTCTTCATCGAGACTAACAGTAACACCACTGTACCAGGTAATAAGACTGGCAGAGAAAACAATTGAGGAAAAGGGGGTTCTGTTGTAAGCTTTTCTGGACATTCAGGGAGGTTTTGACAACACCTCGTTTGCTTGGATAATAAGAGCGATTAGTAACACAGAACTGCTACTGGTGGATAGGCTGCATGCTTAAATCCAGGATAGTGTGTACTGAACTAAAGGTGAGACTGTGGCAGCTCGGGTGGCAGGAGTTGGCCGCAAGGGGGAGGTCTTTATCCTCTGCTATGGAATCTTATAATGGACGGGCTGCTAAGAACATTTAGTCAGCAAGGCTTCACAAACCTAAGATATGGAGATGGCTTGGTCATCCTAGTACCTAGGAAATTAAGCACAACACTCACTTGCATGGAACATCTTTCAAGGTGGTAATTGAAAACCGTGTTGTTGGCCCAAAGAGAACTCGCCTTCATCCGAAGGAGGACTGGTCTAGTACACAGATGGATCAAAAACCCCTGAAGGCAGCGGTGTATGAATATTTGGGGAGCAACCAAGGAACGACATGTACTTTTCATTGGAACAGATCTCGGAAATTTTGGCCTTCCTAGAATATGCAAGAGAAAACAACAGAAGGGCCCATTCCAGCCAGTATATCTGTATATACGAGGAGAGTCAGGCAGCCCTGAAGGCACTAACATTCCTTTTGGCTGATATGGGAATATTTTGCGTGTTAGGTCACAAGGACATTGATGGAAATGAAAAAGCAAGGCGAGGATTATCTTCTTCTCCTTCTGCTGCATGTCCATTAATGGATGTTTGCGATCACATTTGTCCACTCCTCCCTATTACGTATGGTGTGTATTAGTTATTGCATTGTCCTCAGTCCTGTCCATTGCCTAACGTTGCGGAGCCATGACATCTTTTTCCTGCCGATTGCTCTCTTTCCCTCAATCTTCCCCTCAATTATCAACTGCAGGAATTGGCACCTCTCGTTGCGTATTACGTGGCTCAGGTATGCTGTTTTTCGACGTTTAATGATGTCTAACAGCTCGCGGTCTTTGTTGATCATTCTCAAGACCTCCTCGTTGGTTCTTCTTGCAGTCCATGGAATCCTCAGTACACGCCTATAGACCCACATCTCGAATGCCCCCAGCTTGTTCATAGTGCTCACCTTCAGTGTCCATCCCTCCATTCCATAAAGCAACACCGTCCAGACATAGCATTTGACAAATCTAATTCTCAAGCCAAGATCGAAATCAGTGTTGGTGAGCACTTTTTCGAATTTCATGAACGCACTGCGGGCATTTTCAATCCGGCATCTGATTTCTGTGTCTGATTCCCAGTTTTCACACAGCCACGATCCTAGATATTTAAATTTATTTACTCGCTCTATTGGTTGATTCTCATATGTTAGGTTTGAGTTTTGAAATTCTTGTGGCTTTCGAGTAATTATCATGAATTTAGTCTTCTTGGCGTTGATATTTAGGCCCATGTTTTTGCTGCACTCACCGACAGTCCCAAGCATATCCCGCAAATCTTCCATGTTATCTGCAATTAGAACTGTGTCGTCCGCATAACGAATATTGTTGACCCATACCCCATTCACTTTAACGCCCACCTTGCGTTCTTCTAGGGCTTCCTGAAAGATGGCTTCAGAATATAAATTGAAGAGAAGTGGGGAGAGAACACACCCCTGTCTGACCCCTCTACAAATTGGTCTTGCTTCTGTGAGATCGTTACCAACTCTGACTTCAGCCATTTGGTTCCAGTATAGACTTTGAATGCAGCGGATGTCTTTTTGGTCTATGTCCAATTTATTTAAGATTTGGATCAGTTTATGATGTTGGACTCTGTCAAATGCCTTTTTATAATCGATGAAACACAGCATTATGTTCTTTCTCTGATCGTTGCAATTCTGAATTAGTACTTGAGTCGCAACTAATGCTTCTCTCGATCCTAAACCTCTTCTGAATCCAAATTGTGTGGATCCGATGTTTCTCTCGCATTTAATTGATATTCTATAGTGGATAATCTTAAGGAATATCTTCAGTGTGTGACTCATGAGGCTGATTAGTCTGTGGTGCCCACATTTTGTTGCATTGTTCTTTTTTGGCAAGGGGATAAAATTCGATGTTAACCACTTGGCGGGATATTCGCCTGTGTTATAGATTTGATTAAATATCGCCTGAAGAACTGTGATGTTCTTGTCGTCCAATAGTTTGAGCAACTCGACAGGTATGCGGTCTGGGCCAATCGCCTTTCTATCTTTGGATGTATTGATCGCTCTTATAATTTCCTCTTTTGTGATGGGAGGTCCAGAGAGGTCTTTGTCGGTTATATTTTCAATAGCAGGTCTTTCATCGGCAAAAAGGTTGCTAATATAGTTTTCCCATATGATTTTACGCTGTTGATCATCCTGCGCTAATTCTCCCTGATCGTTTTCAACATTAGAGAATGGACTCTTCCTATATACTCCTGCCGTCTCTTTTACCTTTCTGTGTAGGTTGAAGTCATCGTGTGTTCTTTGTAGTTGTTCTAGTTCTTCACACTGTTGTTTCAGACACTCATTTTTAGCTGTTCTTATCTTCGCTCTAATGACTTTCTGGATTTTTTTGTAGTTATCATTATTCCCTTTGTTCTTGTACCCTCTTCGTTCCTCAAACAGCGTCAGTATCTCGTCTGTCATCCAATCGTGCTTTTGTGCTTTTCGTTTATGTCCCAATTCTGCCTCTGCAACATTGGTCATGGCAGCCTCCATTTCTTCCCATACGTCACCCATGTTAGCTTCCTCTATCGACTGTGGATCTATGGTTGTCAGTATTTTCTCATTGAGATTTTTGGTAACTTTGTTTTTTGTTTCTTCATCTTTAAGTCTTTCGTAATCTATCTTTCGCTGTGGTACATGGGTTTTGATTATCATAATTTTGATTTTGATTACCGCCATCAAGAGAACATGGTCTGATGACACATCGGCACCCGGATAGGTACATACTCTCTTTACCGATGTCCCATAACGTTTCTTGATGAGTATGTAATCGATCTGATTGCGGATTATGTTGTCTGGGCGATCTCCTGGTGCCTTCCACGTATATAAGCGTCTAGGTGGCAGCTTGTACCATGTGTTTGTTATTTTCATGTTTTCCTCTCGGCAGAAGTGGCAAAGACGTTCGCCACGATCATTGCGTAATCCCAGTCCATAAGGTCAAACCAAGGCTTCAAATCTTCCTTCTCCCACTTTGGCGTTGAAATCACCCATAATCATGTTTATCTTATAATGATTTTTAACTTGTTCGAGTACTTGTTTTAATTCTTCGTAAAACGTCTCGATCTCATCTTCTGTTGAATCTGTCGTGGGTGCATATTGATGTTGATTGGTTTGGCGTAGAGTTTAAGTAATATGATTCTGTCTGAGAAAGGGAGAACATTTATTACAGATCTGGATAACTTTTCAGCCAGGACTATTCCTACTCCCTTTCTATGATTTATGTCATTATTTCCTGAATAGTACATGACCCCTCCTGAAACGTGACACACTCCAGCCTGAGGCCACCACGTTTCCGCAACACCCAGAATGTCCATCTTCAATCTCTTCATTTCCTCTAGTAGGTTGGCCAGTTTCCGGCCTCATATAAGTTACGCACATTCCAAGTACCAATCCTTACTTCGCTTCGCAGACATCGTCTCTCCTTCCTGACTTCATTTAACACAGTTCCCCCCGGAGATCCGATTGGGGAACTATTTATAACTCCGGACAATTTTGGGTTAAATGCATTCATCATAGGATTTCATGTGTTCATGGGGATCATCAGATAAGTATATTGACCCAGAGTCAGTTTTTGGGATACCAAAATCTAAAGTGAGAACCAGAGCCAAAATCTAGGTTGAAGAAAAACATACACAAAACTAGTTACAAATACAGAGTTTCCGACACAGCAAAACCTTCATTGGAAGACCTGACAAAACACTCACAAACAGGCCGCTTAGCCTCAGCAGAATACAAGTGAGGACTACAATAGGAATTCTGACGGGTCACATGGCCGTCAAATTGCACCTAAACCAAATAGGATTGTACGCGAGAGATCTGAACTGTAGACGATGTAATCAGGAACTAGAAACAGTCCAGAACATTAGTGAACGCGATGCCCTGAATAGCATGAGACAGGCAATTTTTGGAGAAGCTCAGCTAGACCCAGTTCCATCTAGGAACCCTTCTATCATTAAGGAAGTGTACAAATGGTGGTATTTGGTAACTATCAAAAATTGGGTGAATTCAGTTAAAAGTTTGGCATCTCTGAATTTTGGGCGAAAGAGTGGACAGGAGATGCACGATCGAATATTTCAAACCGGCGTACAAAAAGATGTGGAAATGAATTATGGACAACATAATCGAAATTCAGTCTTTCATGGCTTTTCGAAACGCGCGTGGAGGTAAAAAACCGGTTTTTGAAATTTTAATGTACAGATTTCTTGTTTTTTCGAGGTTTTGTGCACATCCAAATGGAGTTAGAGGGCTGAAATTTGGTACTTGAATTGATGTTAGAAAGGTGCCTGTTGATGGTTTCCACTATTTCGCCGAACTACTGCTACTTAATATTCACGACCACATCAATTTTTGAGACTTATAAAAAATATAGCTATATCTTTTCTTACACAAGGACAGTTTAGAGTAGCTTCTGAGTATAATTGAAAATTTTGAGGCCCTGCATCAAAACATTTACTCCACCTACTATAGATAATATAGACGATCAAATGGTTTAAGCAACGATTCTCATTCAATTGCCAATCTGCAACAATACGCAATAATATGAGGTAGTTAGAAATCAGGAATCGGAGGTAGGTATGCTTTCTTATATTAAATTTCCGCATTCAAAAAAGTTTCAAGTTGTCAAAAAAGATCACCCAAATATGTATTATGGGCTCTCGTTCCACAAGACAAAACATGCAATAGAATTATTGTATAATACATAAGCGATAAAAATCTAACAATCAAAGTTCTAGCATTGATTGCCACGTGCGTATGAGATACTTCGGTGGTCGGGCATAAAGGTAAGTCTTAATCCATAGATTTTTTTAATATGCAATTCTTGGCGCAACAGGTAACAGCTAGAATGGAATAACTGCCCGGAATACCAAATTCACAGAAACTCAATACTGACTCTACTTCAGCTTCTTCTTACTTACCAACAATCGAAAGGTACTTCATCTCCACCTAAATGAATATGTCTTTCGGGGAAAACTTCGGAAATTTCTTGGAAAAAGTCATTTAAAAAGTAATACAACATAGGGTTGGATGGATCCATTGGACCATATTTATCAGAAATACCGATACATTCGGTAAGTATATTCTTAATTCCATTGCCCCAAGACAGAGTATGCCCTAAAACATAATAGAACGATGTCATACTATTATCAAGCTCAATTATTACATTGGTTACCAGGTGTGTCAAATTCTACGATAACCCGTATTCCTCGTTTTCTAGCATAGCTTATGACTTTTTTAACATCTTCTGGTTCATAAACGGCCGCCACAGGATGATAGGCGCCCTTATCGCTATAATTAAATACAAATGTTGATGAGCAATGAGCTTGCTATTCAATCAGCAACGTGCATCATCAAAATAAATTATTCGCAGGAGGAGAGGTTAACTCAATATATAATAATAATAATCATATTAAAACAATGGTTAATAATAACAATTTACACATTTATTGAAAGAAATAACGCATGACGCACGTTTTGGTGGAACTTCACCTTCTTCAGATGCTAATGGCAAAGTAACTATGTTTCTCTGTTATATCGAAAACAAGAAATAAAGACATGACAAATTGTGTAGAAGGGGTAAATAGAAAGATGGTTACAAATAATTATTAGAATAGGAAAAACCAATTCTGAACTGCTAGTCAGGTAGTTCTGTAATTTTGAAAAGATTGAGAAGGGGGCTTGAAGTATGATCGATTTGATTCTAAAAAATTAAGTTTAATTCCCTTACTTTCAGTATTTAATATTTTAAAATCGAAATTGAATGTGTGATTTTCTTGGATTAAATGGTTTGCATAATGTGAATCTGACTTCTGATTAACAAAGCTACGTTTGTGTTCTGAAATTCTATCTTGAAAATTTCTGAAAGTTCTATCAATGTAAAACTTATCACAATCACCACAATTAATTTTATAAACTCCTGATTTATTATCTTTATGAACTTTGGATTTATTATTTTTTATATGATTTCCTAAATTATTACCGGTACGATAAGCAATGTTAATATTGTGCTTAGATAAGAGAGATTTAAGTTTTCTACTTGAATTTCATATGAAAGTGAGGCTAATCGCATTTCTGAACAACTTTTTATCTATCATATTGTCTATTATTATGGGATCATAATTATTATTTATGGCAATTTGTTTAATTATATTTTTCTCAATGTTGAAATTGGCGTTTGAAAGTGGAATATTTACTAAACGATGTACCATACCATTATTATTAACCATTGTTTTAATATGTTTATTAATTTACACCAAGTATCGGCCCAATCAATCCAAAAAATAATAATAATATTTATTATGCAATAATTTACAAAGTTACACAAAAGATGGCATTGATTCCAATAATATTCAGTTCCACGAAGTTATACTGATTAAACTTGTTTCTAATGCCTCTACTTCCAATCATAAGGTGAACGAATTTGAAAAAAATTAATTAATATTTATATGCATTCACAGTATCATTTTAAAAAGAGGAAATCATTACAGTCAGTGTGCAAATATCCAAAAGATAAGCCAAATCAATCTGAGATGCCGGATCAGAAAATTGCCCCAGAAGCTTATAAATTTTTTTATCAGCTATAAAAATCTTAAACTTTGCTCTGAGCATGTTCCTTTCGACAGCCAACGAAGTTTTGTGGGAAAGGGTATCGCTTCATGATCAGAGTCCATTTCAGTGCAGTTTAGAAAAGGCTTGTATTTATGGCGCGCTTTTGAGAACATTTATCACTTTTATGGCCCATTGCAGCGCATTATCAAGACATACAGGAAGAGTCTCGAAATATAACGCTTGGTGATGCATGTTACAATGCGTTTTCACCTTGACAATTCTTCTCTCTATAACGTTACCAATAATTCTTTGAATATTTTTGTGATTTTTTATTCTTGAAACAAGTTGCTCCTATATAGGTATCATTCGATATTAGTTCAATTGGAGCTTTAACCGTGTTGTTCAATAACGTATTTCTTGTTTGGCATCTAATACTCTAACTTCTTCGACAGCTTTGATCTGCTATGGTTCCGTAAGTGCTTTTCCGACTGTGCGTGGTTTTTTAAATTTTTTTATTGTTTCTCTATTTTCCTTCGAAGAATTTTGACGCTCGGAGAAATTAGGATGAACTGTTCATCATTCAAGGCGTCGCACTGTGGTTTCATTCCTCATTTGCTTTTTATTGAGGTAAATCTGAATTTAATATAAGTATTGTCGTATTTTCTTTTGAAAATAAAATAGAAAAATAATGGAATACAAGCTAAGCACGCAAAACCGTTAGTGTAGGTATGTAATCTGATTATGTGAGCTAGCTCAAATGAAAAATGTAAGTATAAATTGATATATAATAAAACGTTTCAACTTACAAATAACATAATTTGTCCTTATGCCACCGGAATAAATAAGAAGACACCTATACCGAAAAATCTACGATAAACAAAGTAGGTAGGTACATAGGTAGGTAAACTTGCGCCTATATTTCCTTTTGTAATGCCCACCGAAAGGGTCTATCATAGTAAAATGTGTACTTAGGTACCTATTCAATAGAAAGATCAAAATTTGATAAGAAATATGCTATATTGTTTGCGCAGCGTACTACTGACCGGCTCATGGGAGTGATAATAATTAAACGTTGTCGATCGGATCTTTTCAGAGAGATAGCAGTTGATAAATTAAATAAATGTTCACTCGAATGAGTTTTTCTTCCTGCGCAAGCAAACTGGTCAGCCAACACGCAGTTAGCTTTTTATGCCTCAATATCGGGTCAATATAAAACAAACAAATTTTTTCGAAATTATAACTCCTCTGACTTGGTCAACAGTTTCAATGTCATCAGTATTGGGTTGTATGCTTTTGGCATATCGTCTAATAAGCTGATATAACCATATTTTAATTTAGCTAATCAGTTGTTCACATTACCAATGCTGCTCCAGAGTATCTGTTACAACATCTATCTCTGCTTTCCAATGCAATAGTGAAACGAAATTGAAATTGCAATTTTTTCATCGTCAGTGAAACATTACCATCGACCGATACAATTGACTTTTAAAAAACAACAGAACTTTATATATAGATGAAATTTTCACGATGATCTTCCAACAATTTTTGTAGCATATTATATTTGACAAGTAATGTTATCTTCATGTGAAGAATGAGAGCTTTGCTGACCACACTTTTAGTCACATGTAATCAATAAAATTTGAATGAAGACAAAGCATTATTCAGATTCCTCAGAAACCATTCTCATATAAAGTTTTATTCTGCAAGAATGAAATGACAGTTACCTTTATTCTCAATAAACAAACATACAGAAATGAAACATGCTCGAGTCTAAACATATTTCATCAAAACTCTCACCTCAATGCTGGAAATTTCAAGCTCTTATAAGGAAAACTTTGATCATCAACAATGTGCCAATGAAAAGTATTCAATTTGTTGAAAGACATAGCCTCTAACGTTTTCAATATATATTTCAAAGGAATGAAATGACGTGAAGTATCCAAAAGTAATCCCCTGTGTGAAAATCTTGGAAAATCTGTTATTACGGTACTATTCACTAGCAACTAGAAGAGACCTACAGTTAGCGATTTCATGATCAAAATTTTCGAATTTTCTTACCGTGAATGTATCATCAGCTTTGTATATGAGTTGGGAGAAAGTTTCCAATCCTCTTAGTATTCCCCAAACACTAGAGGAGCTAATAATTTGTTTAGCCTGATCCAATTCTATAACATCTGAAAATTAAATTGAACTAAATCAATATTATTAGAATAAGAAATTTAATTGTATATATGAAATAGTTCGAAATGATATAATCATTTAAATCATAAGATTTCACTCATCAGTTTCCTGAATGAGATTTTTCGAAATAAATGAAACAAAATTTTATTGAAAAACAAAATTGTTGTTTCTTTCTTAAGTGTAACCACATGTATTGATTACATCTATATGACAATTGAAAATTAGATTCGAAAAAATAATAAATTCACTCACAAGTTTCGTTCATATACAAATGTGGCATTTCGTTATCATCACAAGTGCTCTCTAAATGAACACTTAGTGAATCCAATCGTCCTAAATAGTTGCTGTCTTCGTTCCATTTCTTTCTGTGCTTCTCTGATTTTTCCTCTAACTCAAACGAAGAAAATGATTCTGAAATTAGTTTCCAGTACCTAACTAATGCTTCATCTAAAATACTACAAGAATATTCAGAGACCTGAAAATATACTGAGAATTATTAACATATAGCAATTCTCTTATGAAAAAAATGTTCATATATATATATATATATATATATATATATATAATATAGATATGTATATATATATATAATATATAATATTTATATATATATATATATATATATATATATATATATATATATATATATATATATATATACCTATATACACATCTATGCAAATTATTCAAAAATCAGATATCTTTCGTATAATCCCTCTGTGAGGGCTAAGCTTGATGCAGTTACTATTGGCAATCTTGAATCATTTCGAATCTGTCGAAGACTACGCAGCGTAGAGAAAACAGACCGTGATGGCGCCTGCCTGAAATGCCAATTTCCACACCTCTAAAGAGACGAAAACAACATAAAATGTAGTTTTTTCTGATGATGGTGACAAAGCTTATCGAATGCCAAGAAAGTAAAATAAGGAGTATTTTTCATTATAAGTCCCACTTCTTTGCAATATAGCCTTACCGAAAAAGAACTTATAGAGTGATCCAAATTTCATTTATGGAATTTTCCATGACTTTACAACACATTAGAAAAATCAGACAAACAAAATTATAATAAAAATTATATTCCGTTACCTTATATTAAACAACTAATTGACAAAATATCACATAATATCAATGTAGCTCACACTACACAAAATCAGATAAAACAAATCTATTCTAAATTGAAAAGTAAAATACCCCATTTGAGTAAATCTCCTGTAGTTTTTAGTACCTATACCTTACACTTACAGTGATGAATAAATATTATTGATCAACCTTTCTGAAATTCAGGGCACACAAATATTCAAAAACACAAACTGAAACACTAATCAAACATAAAAATAATAAGAATCATCATTTCAACTTTAATTGCAGCAAAATTTAAGAAATAGAAAAACATAAAAAATGACTAAAAACTTTAGGAATGTTACATATCGAAAAAATTTAAGTAAAGTCATAGATAATAGAACACTATTTCATTAAATTTTTTGTTGCTTAAGTTACTAATTTCGTGCTACTCAGTCCAATATCACCAGTCAAGTCTGCTAATTTCAAATGACATTAAAATTGAAGTTAATTAATTCAGTACTTTGGTTTTCCAATACTAATTGAGGATCGATCAGGAGTATTATATATATATATATATATATATATATATATATATATATATATATATATATATATATATATATATATATATATATAATTATATATATTTATATATATATATATATGTATATATATATACAGGCCGTTTCTTTTATCATGTGGTAACATTGCTATATTCGAAACCGTAACAGATATGGGAACGATTAAATGGGAAAAAAAGTTAACTATTATGGTGAGCAGTAAATTGGTCAGAAAAAATCTTTAGGGACTTTCGCCGTTCCCGAGTTATACAGGGGAAACTGAAAATGGCGTTTTTGGTTTTTTACGAATAGAATTGTTATTTCAGAAAATATGAAAAAATGGAAGAGGAAATTTTCATTGTATTCAAAATGTACTATAATCATGTAACAATAAATCTTAGATTGAACGTTTCGTCTCATTACGGCCATCATCAACTTTTTTTTTCGAATACGGACCTGTCTTTATTATTGCAAATATTGATGTAGCGATAAAATCAAAATTCTGTGGTATATCACAATCGGTATTTTTATAGCGTTTCATTCAAAATAAGCATCATCAGTGACAACAATTTTCAATTACGGTCCTGTTGTTAGTTCCTCTGTAAATAGTTTTGATTTCTTCAAAACTTGTTCAACTATTGGCATACTTCAGACATTAGCCAATAATTTCGATAAGAAGATACCCCATCACAATGAACATTTTAATTTTCGTATTACAGTAATCCTTGTTTCGTGGTTGATTTCTCTGAATTCAGTAGTATATCACAGTTGATATTGTTATAGAGTTTCGTTTAAAATTACTAGCATCATCAGTACCAACAATCGAACAGAAAAACAATTTATTTTATAATGAATTTTTGGGGGAAAATAAAAACCATACAAAAAATGAATTCCACGTGAGAAACTAAATTAAATGCTCGAATTGACGACCTCTTTGTTGAATGCACATACGTTTTCTGTCCATACAATTATTGTGGCAATTTTCTAGCATGTTCGGTGTAATGCTATTACATGCATCTCTTATTTTTTGTTTGAGATGGTCGATATCTGTACTAGGTGTCGGAAAAACTTTATCCTTTATGTATCCCCAGACAAAAAAATCTAATGGATTAAGGTCTGGAGGTCGAGCTGGCCAAGCAATTGGTCCATTGTTTCCAATCCATTTTGTTGGGAATATTGCATCTAAATGATCCCTTACTATTGCTGCATTATGGGGAGGGGCACCGTCTTGTTGAAAATGTTGTATTTCACGGCGAATATTCAGTGGCAATTCATCTATGTATTCATCAAACTCATTAGATAAAAAATTTAAATACATTCCACTATTCAAATTATCATTGTGAAAGAAAGGACCTAGTACCTTTGTTCCCAAAATTCCCAAACAAAATTTTATTCCGAATCTTTCCTGGAAGTTGGTTTCTCTATGTAAATGTTCATTTGAATTATTCCACCTATAATGGATGTTTCTATTAAACCTGCCATTATTGGTGAATTTTGATTCGTCCGTCCATATTATTTTTATACAAATATTTCCTACTTCCCTATTTCTACGTCTTAATCACTTCGCAAATCGTACTCTCCTTCCGTAATCCCTTTAATTGAGGTGATGAACTTTGCGTATCCTGTAACATTTGTATTTGTTCTGTTTTAAAATATTTCTGGTAGATTTCACAGAAATCCCTGGTTCGTGGGCAATTTCTCGTAAAGAACAAGCTTGATTAGAAATATTTTTATAATTGACCAATCCTAAATTGAAAAAAATTTTTTTCTTTTTGTTATTGTTTATGAGGAAATATTTGCTTACATAAAACATTTATTCGGTTCGTCATACTTCCAGATACAATACATTTTCTAGTTTTATTTCTGTCAAATGCACCACAGTCTATCAAATTTCTTTCTAATCGTCTAAACATTTAAATGTTAGAATGTTTGGAATACGACGATTCGGGTATAGCTCACCATACATATTTCTTGCCAAAAGAGGATTTCTATTTGATTTTGCATAAGTAAATAGCATATCAGATATACATCTTCAATATTATGTAACCCAGTGCATAAACGTCTGACAGTTCTTAACAGATATCAACAACTCATTTATTTTTCCTGCCATAGAAAACAAGCAAAGCCTACGTGTTTAAAATGACGAATGAAGTAAGATGCTACTTCTTAATTGTACTGAATTACACAACAATCGTATTTTGACCAAAAACGAATATTTTCGTTACCTATTTCCACGATTGAGAATTATAAAAATATTCCCTATAAAAATTGATTCAGGAAAAATCAGCCTCGAAACAAGGATTACTGTATAATACAAAAATTTCCAGACATGAAAAATACGAATTTTCGTTATGTTTGGGTTCCTTCTCATAAAAATTATTGCCTATTGTCAGAAGTATGCCAATAGTTGAATTAGTTTTGAAGAAATCAAAACAATTTACAAAAAAACTAAGGACAGGACCGTAATTAAAAATTGTTTTCTCTGATGATGCTAGTTATTTTGAATGAAACGCTATAAAAATATCAAGTGTGATACACCACCGAATTGTGATTTTATCGCTTTATCAATATTTGCAATAAAAAAGACAGGTCCGTATTCGAAAAAAAAAGTTGATGGTGGCCGTGTTGAGACGAAACGTTCAATCTAAAATTTATTCTTACATAGTTATAGTACATTTTAAATACAATAAAAATTTATTCTTCCATTTTTTCCTATTTTCTAAAATGACAATTCTATTCGTAAAAAACCAAAAACGCCATTTTCAGTTTCCCCTGTATAACTCGGAAACGGCGAAAGTCTCCCTAGATTTTTTCTGAGCAATTTACTGCTCACCATAATAGTTACCTTTTTTTCCATTTAATGGTTTCCATGTCTGTTACGGTTTAGAATATAGCAATGTTACCACATGATGAAAGAAACGGCCTGTATATATATTATTATATATATATATATATATATATATATATATATATATATATATATAACTTTTTGATAATTATTAGCAATAACAGACTTGGTGAATCTCAAAAAATTATTTTGCTATTTAGTCCAATATCAACAGTCAGGTCTGTTGATATTAGATGGGAAGGGATATTGGACTAAATAGCACGTAATTAATAACTAAACACGGCCACAGCCGTAATAAAAAATTTTTGGAAAAAAGTTAAATAGTACCCTATTCTTTGACTTTTCAAAATCAAAATAATTTGAACCTATTTCGAACATAACGTGGGTAAAGGTTTCTGTGGTTGGCCTTACCATCTAATAATAACAGATTTAAATGTTGATATTGGACTGAATGGCACGTAATAAATAACAGAGAACGGCCACAGCCGAAAAAATTTTGATGAAACATAGTAGTCTTTTTTAACTATTCAAATTTTTTCAAATCAATAAATGTCAAAGAAATTTCAATTTTTCAAAAGTTTTGAAAAAGCCACGAATGTCGTGGCGAAACGTCAACTTTTTAATAAAATCGAGTTTTTTGAGATTCACCAAGCCTGTTATTGCTAATAATTACCTATCAAAAAGTTAAAAATAGTTCACAGGCAACAACATTTCAAATATATATATATATATATATATATATATATATATATATATATATATATATATATATATATATATATATAATCTCTTGATAATTATTAGGAATAACAGGCTTGTTGAATCTCAAAAAACTCGATTTTATTGAAAAGTTGACGTTTCGCCAACAAGAGATTAGAAATAGTTCACAGGCAACAACAATCCGAATGAATAATATATATATATATATATATATATATATATATAAATATATATATATATATATATAGAGATATATATATATATATATATATATATATATATATATATAGTCACTGGAAGGAAAATATAACGTCGTTGGAAATATTTGGTTGGTTATCACTTTCGATGGATAGATGATACTGATCAGCCCCAAATAAGGGCGAAACAGACTGTCTATCATTTCCATTGATTGTGATAAACAACTTAATGTTTCTAACATACACCATCCTAAGGTATATAGAGGTATTGCGATGTTTCGTGAACTCGTATAACCAGCTCCACTAGGAGGTTTGTTTGATTAGTTTCAAATAAATGTCCTAGTTCACTTCATTTTATATATATTTATATATATATATATATATATATATATATATATATATATATATATTTAGGTACAGTGTGAAAAAAAGTATGGACTTACCCTAATAATTTGGTAGCCTTCAAGTTTTATGCAAAACGCTCGGACAGGTCGATTTAGTTTTTCTGTTTCCTACATTTTGACCAAATTATTTTGTTCTTTTAATGGCATCTGTCAAAAATATGACGTCATCGACATTTTTCTTAAACGACAGTATATAGCATGCGATACATCATTTGAAAGCTCTTGCTTCGCTCAGTATGATCCTAGATTTTTATGCGATTCTGTAGCTTCGTTTCAAAATGGCGGCGGTAAAATTGTGAAAATTATTTTTAATTGACTCCCAGTAAAAGAAAAAAACCTGAGAGGTGTCAAGGGACATCCGGATGGAAAAAAGTTCCTTTCGATTGATTAGTGAAGGAACTGTTATAAAATTAAATTTTTTTCAAGTAATAATAATATTTTTTTTATTATTAACAAATATACCTAATGTAATATAAACTTAATCAGTAGGCTCAATTTTAGTAATAATTGGCTTGTGGTAACTGAAGTAGGAAACATATGTTTGGGATGGATTGTTATTTCATTTAAATGTCTGTACCTCTTATGTATAATTACATTGTCTGTATAAAATCTCTACCTACCTAACTCCATCAGCAATATCCGGAAATTGTGCAGAAACACTGTCAGGATTCATTACAAAAAACCTGTATACACTCAACAAAAGAATCGTCGCGACACCACACTGTTCAATGCGAATATAGAAAGACGAAACGAAAATAACTGGCTTGCTTTCTATGAGAGAGAGACATACAGAGAAACACGCGCAAGGCGTACGCGCGCAAAAAGTGTCGTTACAACTTTTGGTCTTAATTTTATCCGTCTAGCCCCCTTTCGCAACGCGCGATAAGGAACTTCGTTCCAATAACTCTTTCTCGATTCATCAGAAAAAAATAATCAATCATCATACTCAGACAGTACTAAGGCTTTATCATTCAATTCCTGTCCGCACATTGAGTTTCTTGGCCTGAGCTTGTTTTTTAATTCCATGGAGAAAAACGAAATTCGATATCTCAATGGCATTACAATAGAAGTTTTGGACGGCCGCCATTTTGAAACGGAGCTGCAGAATCGCATAAAAATTTAGGAAAATACTAAGTGAAGCAAGAGCTTTCAAACGATGTATCGCATGCTATATACTGTCATTTGAGAAAAATGTCGATGACGTCATATTTTTGACAGATGTCATTAAAAGAACAGAATAATTTGGTCAAAATGTAGGAAAAAGAAAAACTAAATCGACCTGTTCGAGCGTTTTCCATATTATTTGGGTAAGTCCATACATTTTTTCCTCTCTGTATATATATATATATATATATATATATATATATATATATATATACATATAAATATATATATATATATATATATATATATATATATATATATATATATATATATATATATATCTATATATATATATATATATATATATATATATATATATATATATATATATATATATATATATATATATATATACCTATATATATATATATATATATATATATATATATATATATATATAAACAAACAACTATGTTTGCATAAATTTTTGGAATTTTTGGCCGTTTTTATTCCTAATTACTTGCTATTCAGTTCAATATTCAGGTCGCTCAATATTAGATGGCAAGGAAAACCACAGACAACCCTTCCCCAGAAGAAATTAATGATGTAGATGTGATCAAAAGTTGTTTGGATATTCTGAAGATGTGGTTAGTGTTGAAAATAAGTGAATTCGAATTTGAAGTTGGTCTACCAGAAACTAGAGAATGGTGTGGGAGTTGAGAGTATGTTATCTAAGAATTTGGGTTATTTGTACTTGAGTTTGTTGGATTAATTGGTGCGCTTTGATTAATATTGTTTATTAGATTAATGAAATCTGCATATAAGTTCTGAAATTTCTCATATCAATTTAAATTAATGTGTTTTAAAGTCATGGAAAATTCCATAAATGAAATTTGGATCATTCTATATGTGACATTATGAATGCTATTTTGTGTGATTTTCTTTATAAGACGTATAAGGTAAATATTTTGTATGAGTTATGTATGGGCATTTTGTGATGTTTCATGTCAATGTGTTGATGAAGATAGTTTAAAAGCTTTTGTGAAAAATTATGGTTACTTTCAAACTGAAATGTCCTGTTCTTCCTGAAAAATTATATATATATATATATATATATATATATATATATATATATATATATATATGTATGTAAGTTCATTTTCGGTAAGGGTATATTGCAAAGAAGTGGGACTTATAATGAAAAAATACTCCTTATTTTATGTTCTCAGCATTCGATAAGCTTTGTCACCATCATAAGAAAAAACAACATTTTATGTCGTATGTATGTAATATATATATATATATATATATATATATATATATATATTATATATATATTATATATATATATATATATATATATATATATATATGTATATATGTATTATATATCAATATATATATATATATATATATATATATATATATATATATATATATATATATATATATATATATGTATGTATATATATAATATATATATATATTATATATATAATATAATATATAATAATATTATATATATAATTATATAAATATATATATATTTTATAATATTATATATATATATATATATATATATATATATATAGTGATATATATATATATATATATATATATATATATATATATATATATATATATATATATATATATATATATATATATATATATATATATATATATATATATATATATATGATATAGGTACTTTTATGTATTCATATAGTTATAGTAGTAGAGAAATGACGAGGAATACTAACTCATGAAGAATTGAATGTAGAGTTTTTCCAGCGAACATCAATAAATATTTCGAAGATCTTGTGGAAGATGCAATTGACAACAAAAAAGGCTAAGAAAATCCAAAGTAGCGTTAGTGGTTGACAGGAAACAAATAGTTAATTGGACAAACGAAAATAAGGACGAAATAATGAATCTTGTAGCCAAATACTATGGAGACGTATGCAAGGCTATGAAATAGCATCTAACAACATATAAGTGGCGGATTTCTAAATAGGCTAACTAGGCTACAGCCTACGGCGGCTAATTTTCTAAATTCTGAAAATATACAAATTTTTAAAAACAGAAATGGCCGCCTGCCACTATAAACAGGGTATCCAGATTAAATCAATCAAATTTGCAAAATTTCTTATCTATAGAGATAATTATTTCAAAAGGACTGGGTATACCTATGCGAGTATATTTTGTTTTGTATTTCCTTTTCTTTCTCGGCGATTCAAATAATAACGAATTAAAAGAAAACCTCAGGTTTTTATTGCTTTGTTGTTATTACAATAAATAGGTTGAAGTGAGATTATCCCCAGCCTTAAATACTAATTTCTGATATTTTCTTGTATGTAAATCACTCGTTTACTAATTCCATAAATGTTTGACCTCATCTATTACGATATTTTCGTAATCCCATACTGTTATTTTGATTTAACGGTATTCAGATGACAATTGAAAAGTCAGTGTTAACGGCCGCCGGCCGTTAAGAAATCACTTGTTCAAATATTTATTTCAAAACATCATTCTGCTTACAATAACAACATTGAAATCTTGGTCCACAGCGAGTTGGGAGAATAAACCTCTGATTTTCATTTCGCATAGGCTAGTAACACATCTTCGTTAACCACCTTTACATTCTTGCTTTTACGCCACATTTCAAAATTTTCATATTCTTTTTGATATCGCTCTTGAGTTATTTTCGGCAGTTAATCAACACTCGCTGTACTGCACATGATTCTCCCAATATTTCTAAAGGAATTTGATTTTGTTCCTCAATTTCATCAATTTCATCCATGGTCGTCGTTAAAGCGAACTTGAGAACACAAAAAACTGACGTTGTTTATAAAACTGTCAAACAGAGTGCACGACGTTGGGATTTTTCTTTAGAATTGCGAGGTACGGGGTTTTTTCTTTCTTCGGAATCAAAATATAATCTTTCAACGGGATTACGAAAAGTTTTTAACGACACACGACCGATACGCAAATAACGGATTCGGTTAATTATAATCCTCGGCTGCGCCTCGGATTACAATATCCAACCTCATCCGTTATTTGCTACATATCGGCCTTGTTACGTTAATAACTATAATCCTTAGTTATCACTTCCCCTTTATATGTTAAAATTAGTCCTTAATAATTGAATCTCAAAACTGTTGGATATCTACATCTTACTGGCTTACCTTCATTCGTGTTTATTTATTAAGAATAATTGTCAATATAAATTTTTTTTATATATTTTTTCAGAATTTTTTACTAGGATTTCGGAAATGTGTGGTTCAATTTCGCATCCTACTACAAAAGTTTAGTTAAATGGAATTAATACAGAATTGTTTATCAGTACTTACTTTGAAACGGAATACGGATGGCCTTACGACGAAAAATTTTTGGAATTTCTCAATTTCTTGAGGTAGAGGAATTACTCCACCTTTGGTTGGGGTTATAGGTAATAAAATTCTGGAGGTTATCCCCAAAATGCACTGGACGAGTAAAAAAAGTTTAAGAAGAAACATAACGTGATGTTTTCAAAACTACAATAGAAGTTTCCACAATAAACAATTTTATATTGAGATTTGGCCGATCATTCGGAATCAGGGACTTTCTATCTGTATGTTTACGCATTTATGTAGATAAGAATATATCTCATAATAGAGATTAGTCATAATGATTGAGATGAATTCGATTCATTAAAGTGTATATTTGTTACTTTTCAGATTAACCAGTGGCGTGGTCCTGAAACAAACAAAAATTATTAGCACGTTATTTTTCTTGATGGTTTCCAAGGAAAAGAAGTATATAAACACATATAACCATGTCACTAACTCATTTTGTTCATTTAAAAAAATCCTCCAAATTAATTTGTAGGTAGTTTGGAAGTGAAAAAATCCTTCAAAATCTGCTTATTCTTTAAGCTCCCTCCGAAAACTCATTCCCTAAAGTTTAGAAATTCAGAATTTTAACTGAATTCAACCAAACTTTGATAGTTTTGTCAAAATCTCAAGAAAATACTAGGGCCACAGGAGATGAAAAAGCGTACCGAGAAAAATTTACATAAATATATAAAAATTGAAGGACACCCTACTGCGTAGCACTAGGAATGATAAAAACCCCTCGGCGCATGTGCATGTCGTCAATATTTTTTGAATGTACCTATTATATAAATTAAATAACAATGAAGTCGATTTTACGAATGAAATGAAGGAAAATTGCAATAAATGTATTAATAAGTCGATATTACGAATAAAATCCGTGAAAATTTAGCAAAAAAATTCATTGTTTGACTGACGAATTTGAATATCCTATCCCGGCTCATTTTGCTGCAAATTATGAATCAAATTGATAAGATATCTCTATAGATGGGAAGCAGACACAGACACAGAATCAAGCTTAAGCTATCAACGTCGCTTGGTTACCGTGGCACACAGAGCACTTCGACGCATGTTTTGTAGGACTTCGTAAATATCGAATGTCGTAGTGCCTATCTAAAAAACGCTATAATTTTTTATTCTTCGTTGGGAAAAATTGGGAATTCAAATTCCCTAATGAAATCATATGTGTTTTATCGATATCCGTTGGAATTTTTAAAATCGGGCCAGTTACCAACTTTTTGTCGTGAGACTATAACCCCTATAGCTTCGCCTCGGGGTAATAAATATATATATATATATATATATATATATATATATATATATATATGTATATATATATATATATATATAATATATATATATATATTTTATATATAGGTATATATATATATATATATATATATATATATATATATATATATATATATATATATATATATATATATATATATATATATATATATATATATATATATATATATATATATATTACGCCTAATAAAATCTACACTTGCAAATTAAATACAGGGACTAGCTTTAGCTCATATTTTCATCAGTGAGAATAAGTCAAATTTTGGACATCGCCAATAAAATGTGAATGAGGGAACTATTATAAAGTCCATTTATCACTGAACTGAGTTCAACAGTACAAAATTATTCCTGATTCAGAATTCAACTAACTACAATGCCGTTCTTATCTCCTTGAGCCGAAAAAGAAAACGACGTCGCACCCGACCGCGTTCTTCACCCTGAGAAGGTTTTTCTTTTGAAGCTACTTTACGCAGAGTGTGTTCTGAAATACTATAAAAACTCTAATAATTTCCATACCTCAACCACCATATTACAATAAACACACACATACACACACACACACACACACACACACACACACACACACACACACACACACACACACACACACACACACACATATATATATATATATATATATATATATATATATATATATATATATATATATATATATATATATATATATATATATATATATATATATATATATGTATATGTATATATATTTGTGTTTAAGAAATTTGAACACCTTTTCACATTCCTTGAGCTGGACGAAGAAAATTTTTTCATCGTTCACAAATAGGTACACTTCTTCTTTGTTTGTAATCGTGAACAAATCGTTGGGTCTATTTTTAAAACTTTAATCACGCTGGGTGCGATCATTATGTCATAAGGTATATTTGTTACACAATTCTGCCGATATAGTCTATGACATCTCTTTCCACACAGCTTCAAGCTTCAAGGAATATTCACGAAAATAAGCATAAGCATTAGCAAACAAATAGCAGCCATGGAGTATTCTATCAGATCCCCTAGTCTTCGCCTTTCTGCGAAGGCTGTCATTCCAATGCATTTTAACTATCTTCACAGGGAAGCACCCTTAGGGTTTGAGAGATCCTAGAAGCACAGCTTCGCACCGTGCTCCAGAAGGTCTATATCCTATATATGGCTACTACAAGACCACAGCATGCTGATAATAAGTATTTAATAATAATAATAAGTCTTTAGTTCCACACCTAATATCACATCTTCTGTACATGGACGATTTGAAGCTTCACGCTCCTTCCGAGGCATCTCTGCAACAATTGCTGAATATTGTTGCTGGATACACTGCAGCAATAGAAATGTCATTCGGGTTAGACAAATATGCTGTCTTTCATTTGAGCAAAGGGGGAACTGAAGAAGCAGGAAAACATATCGAATTAGAAGGGGGAAATATCATTCGTCACCTTGAAGATCAAGAAACTTACAAATTTCTTGGAATGCAACAGAGGGGTGCTATGGAGACAACCAAAATCAAGGATTGCTCAACAGCCAGATACAAAAAAAGCTCAGAGATATATGGAAATCACAGCTGTCCGGTAAAAACAAGGTTTCTGCTACAAACAGCTTGGCAGTCCCGATAGTCACTCTTTCGGGGTGGTTAACTGGACGGTAAATGAAATTCTCGATCTCGACAAATCCACTAGAAAAGTGATGAACATGAATCGGAGCCTGCATCCCAATTGCTCGATACAGAGAATATACCTTCTTCGAACGCAGGGAGGCAGGGGTTTGCAAAGTTTGGAATACCAACACCATAAACAAACCTTGGAAATGGCAATAAGGATATTGAGAAGTGAAGGTCCGCTTCTAAAAATGGTAGCTCATCATGAAATCAGGAATCAAGAAGCGTTCCTATTCAGAGCTGGACGGAGAGCCTTGAAAAAGCTCAATATGACCGGCATATCAATTCAGCCTGAGCTAGCAGGAACACCGATCACGCCGGCCGAACAAAGAAGACTGGGTAGGCAGATAAGACAGGCACAACTGAAGACACTACTCGAAGATCATATAAGTAAAAATATGCACTCCATATATAACAGGAATTTGGAAGAACAGGGCCTGTCGGAAGAATTATCCATTGCCTTTTTGAAGTCGGCTGGGCTTAAGTCGGAAACGGAGGGATTTGTTATGGCTTGTCAAGATGGAGTGATAAATACAAGATGGTATTAAAAAAGCATAATGAAAGTGGACACCCCAACAACTTGCAGAGCATGCCATAGTCAGCAGGAAACTCTTATGCACGTCCTGTCTGCTTGCAGAGTCCATGCTCCATCAGTGTATATAGAAAGACATAATGGGGCGCTCCGAATTCTCTACTTCCATCTGAGAGAAGTTTATGGTATAGACAAAGAACCAGTGCTACCATATGTTCCACTACTAATTGAAGCGGTTGTTGAGAACGATAGAGCTCGCATATACTGGAACTATGCTTTTCCAACAACTCAGCAGATCCACGCAATGAAGCCAGATATAGTCCTACTGCATAAAGAGCTCAAAGAATTGTTTGTTGTCGAGTTTTCGTCCCCTGACGAAAATAATGTGGTGATGACAGAAGAACAGAAAAGGGAAAAAAACAGAGATTTTATGTTCGAGCTGAGGACACTATACCCAGGGCATAAAGTTAGGATGGTCGTACTAATCATAGTTTGTCTAGGCGGAATGAGAGCTAACTATGTGACATAATTGAAAATTATTCCGGCATGCAGATCTCTGGCCGATATATTGACGCGCAGAATGCAGAAAGCAGTGTTGCTAAGGTCACTTCGAGTCATCAGGTCCCATGAACTATAGAGGCCACTTGCAGCTCATCTCTTTTGTTAAGGGACGTTGCAAGGGCAGGATGAAGAACTACTACAAGGAATGTGTGAGAGGTTTTTTAGTGAGTAAGTCTTTAGTTTCAAACAGATAAATTACCCAATTACAGGGAAAATGTACAAAGATCAAGCTTATGAATATAAGAGCAACAAAGTAAGTCCAAACAATCAACATAATCAAACAATCAACTTAATTTCTAAACAAAAAGCGAAAGATTAACGTGCTCATCTCAAAATATCAAATGTAACCAAGAACCTAAATTAAAAAGTGACCACTTTATATTAAGAATTAAGATTTAAATATGTGCTACAAATAGAAACCATCGAATCACAATGCAAATCACACGATTAGCAATGAAATTTACGAGATTTATAGTTTTTCACTTCTTCCTCAAAGAAAAATTCACTCACCTCATCAATAGTATAATATTCAATAAATAATCCAGATATCATTTAAATGATATTTATGAAAATCTTTTCATGAATGCAACTGAATTGTTTAATCAAAATTATTTCTGAAATCGTGAAAAGATTTTCATGAATATCATTTTCATGATATCTGGATTTGTTATTGAATTTTATAGTGTTGACTGAATGAATATTTCTCAGAGAAACGAGTGAAAAACGAAACATTTCAGAATGAATAGTATATTTAATTGAGAAAATATTCAACCATTCGATTGTACAGAAAAACTAACTTGTGTAAATCAATATTATTTCTGTAATCATGAAAAGATTTTTATGAATATCATAGGTTTTTTATTGAATCTTGTACTATTTTTTTATTTGAGAAAGGAGTGAAAACCAATATATTTCAGAATAAATAGTATTTTCAATTGAGGAAATATTGTTCCGTTAGATTGGATTCAATTCAATTCAATTTAATTCAATTTATTCAAACAATTTTTTTAGATTACATTGAAACAGGTTTACAATTTTCATATTTTAAATATATCCAAGTATAGCAACAAAACACCTAGATGAAAACACCTGTATGTGCATAATAATCTAATTATTGTAAATTATAGTACTTATTTAAGGTAATTATGACACTTAAGTATTCACAGCCTTGCAGTCTATTAAATTGATTTTTTCTGTTTTTTTTATCACAGAAAATACACACATCCTAAAAATACAACCCTAAAATAAACACGTAAATAAATCCATATTTGAAAACAGGTAGTCTTTAAATAAATTACTGAAGCGACTGATATTTTTTATATTTCTTATGTGATTGAAAAAGTAACTTGTATAAATCAGTAGAGGAAAGTCGCCAAATGTGGGCTAGGTGCGGTAATATGGGCTAGGTGTGTTTCTCAACTAATTGATATAGTTTTTTGTAACCAACTACCGCATATTATAACTGATTAAATTAGTAATATATTGTGTAGATGGTGCCGTCTGTAACTTCGAAAAAATGAAGTAAAACAGTTTTAATTATGCTTTTTAATTGATTATTCGCTAACTAATGGCTAAAAATATGAACTTTAATGTGTGTATATCTGCATTCGTTTATATTGCGCTTTTATAAACATGACCCTACTTGATACTCAGTCGATAGAGTTCGCTAATATGGGCTATGTGGGGGTTCATATTATGGTATACTAGCCCCGGTCTGAATGCTCTGCTGATTATTTTAATTTTTTTTCAGAATGCCTACTAGTAATAAGTTCATTAAAAGCAAAAAAGCGAAAGGAATGGGACGCCGATAGTATGAAGCATGCTATAATAGCTGTTCGGCAACATTCAATGGGAACTCTCAAAGCGTCAAAACTCTTCGGAGTTCCCCGAACTACTCTGCAGCGTTCGGCTAAAATGGTTGAACTCCTTCCAGATGAATCAGCAAAAATTAAACTAGGACATAGGGCTATATTGAAGGAAGAAAAAGAAAATGATTTGGTTAACTATATATTGCAAATTGAAGCAAAATTTTGCGGACTGACACGAGCAGATGTTAGAAGAATGGCATATACGCTAGCATGTAAGAAACAACATTAAACATCCATTCGGAATTGGCGCAGCTGGTAAAGCTTGGTTTCGACGTCACAAAGATATGTTATCAGCACGGCGTCCAACGGGTACATCATTTGCACGAACTAAAGGTTTCAACCGAGAAAATGTGTCAACTTTCTCTAACGTTCTAGAAAAAAAATATGAAAAGAAATTATATTCCCCTCATCGTATCTTCAACGTACACGAAACAGGTCTAACGGTTGTGCAAAAAAAGATAGTGGAAGTTGTTGGCCGAAAGGGCAAAAGACAAATTGCATCCTTAACGTCCGCAGAAAGGGATTCCTTGATAACCCTCATAGCTTCTAATATGTGTCGCAAAGCAAGTAAATGTGCTGTTGTAACCTCATCATCTTATAAAAATGAGTTGATGAAATCTGTTGAAAATGCAAAAGAAAGGGGAAACGGAAAAAAGGTTTTGAAAGTCAAGAAAAATCTCAATAATCAAGAGTGTTCACATGCAAAATCAAAACGAAAGGAAGAGGAGAACAGAGGAAAGAATATTTTAGAAGTAAAGGGGAACCTGCACTCGAAAAGGAAATAACGCAAAAGGAGGGCGTCTAGTTCCAGTAGTGAATCTGGTCAAGATAATCGGGAATTTGCACTGGCAGGTGATGATATCGACTATGATGAATTTCTTACAACTCAGGCTTCACCAGACGATGGTGATGTACAGTGTATATTTTGTGAATCATCTTTTTCGTGTGATTTTCGTGGTGAGGTCTGGGATCAATGCCTGATGTGCAAAATGTGGGCTCACAGTGCGTGTTCTGGTACCGAAAAGGATGAATATGTTTGTGATTTTTGTAATAACTAGAAATAGAGATAGCCGTTCTTGTTACATTATTATATTATTCAAAAAATTTGTGAATTTTATTTCGTCTTAATTCATTTTTGTTCTTCTAAAATGAATTTTTACAGTATATTTAGTAGTATTTAGGACCAAGTAAAAATTTCATGAGAAAAACATCATCCTCAACACATCAAAATATTACTAAAATGTTTTTATAAATCAGAATTCTTCAAGTCAAAGCTTATAGCTAATTGATGCAGTCGTACGTTAGTATAAACAGTCATTTCGAAAAAAGAAAATTTTCCGAGATAAGAAAGAAAAATAAAACGGTAGCCCATATTTGGCGAATTTCCTCTATTATTTCTGAAATCTTGAAAAGATTTCTATACATGTCATTTTTATGGTATTTGGATTTTTTATTGAACGTTATACTGTTGATCATGTGAAAACGTATTCAGGAGTGATCATCTAACGATTGTGGCCATAAATATTCAATCTGGGGAGTACATCAAGAAGTACTCCAAATGGAAATTTTACAACGATATGTGCACACTTTCAAATCAGAACAAAAATAAAATAGCCACATTTTTTCGACAGACCGCGAAACAAATAACATATCATTTTAATTTAGACTGTATTGCGAATAATGCGATATACCAGATTTAAAAAAAAATTGATATCATTCAATTGACTTCCTTTTCGGTGACTGACGAACGAAACAAAAAAGAATTAACTGAATATGCCGTTCCTAAAGAAAATTATGATCGAGAATGTATACAAAAATTATGATAATGAAACAATATCGATAACAATTTTCACATATATTTATTAAAAATGCATGACGCCCGTTAGTAAGTAAAACTCTTCGTCTGACTAAACACTGGGATAATTCTACAGATCCAAAAACCCAGCGCATTCAGAATTCATGTTGTCGATTTGTATTCAGAGTACGCAAATATGAGAGGCTTTCGGCTAAGATTGATCAACTACGTTGGCCGAGATTGAACCAGATTTTCTTTTTTCATGTGAGTTCTTTAGTCCACCGAATTCTATCATCTGGAATGCCTTCTTATCTTCATTGTAGATTGAGTTTCAGAGGTAATTCTCATGCTGTTAATATTATACATGGGGATACTCTCCATCTCTCTAGGTTTCTCCCAACTATCTTTGGAAGATCTTTCTCATATAATTCTATAGCTGCATATAAGATACCTAGGAATATGAAAAAACTTTCATTACTTAGTTTCAAGAAGAAGATCAGATCGAGACATTGATTTTATTTTTTTTGTAGTTCGAGGTTGAGTAGAATAGCTTTGCTAGACTTCGCCTCTCATAATCAATTAAGTCCTTATTATTATTATTATTATTGATTATCATACAACCGCAATAATCTAGGAGCTAATGTGAAATATTCTGGGTATTCAAAACGAATCACTACCAGGTACTGCATTGTTTACCAAGTCAAGTAAGGGACTATTTGAGAGTTTTACCTTTTTATAACTTTTTACTAACAAAAATACTTTCATTCTGAATTGGTTTTATTTCAAAATTTCTGAAAGTTCTACCAATATAAAATTTGTCATAGCTACCGCAATTAATTTTATATACTCCGGACTTCTTGTTTTTATGAATTTTAGGTTTATTATTTTTAATATGTTGTCCAATTTTATTACCGGTTCGGAAGAATAAATAGTAGTCCGAAACGCATCATGCAATTTCATTAAATATGAGTGAAAATTTTCATCAATATTGTTTCATTATAGATATAAATTTCTACCAAGTATCTGGCTCATCAATTAATAATTGAGAGAATTATGATTTTTGCAGTAGAACCGAATTTTCCAGCTTTCCTTTGTAATTGTCTCGAATTTTTTTCCTAGAACCATAGCAAATATAGGTTTGAAAGAATTACGCATTTCCATCGGTCGAATCATGAATTAGGTTTTGGGTTCAGACTAAAGCCCCATTAAAAAAAGCAGTTTCGTCTTTTCCCGAATTTTCCGGATGTCCTCTGTATTCGTCTCGAATTTTTTCCTGGATAGTTTTCCAGGACCATAACGAACACAAAATAATTACGCATTTAATTCGCTAACAAAAAAAAGCCCATAAAAAAAAGTAGTTTTTCCGATATTTTCCGGGAAACTTTTCCAATTTAAATTTTCCTAAAAACCTCATTTCGACTATAACAAATATTTAACAAATAATGAGCCAAATCGGTCTAACCGTACGAGAAAACACGAAAATAATTATTTTAGCTGTCAGTCCGAATTTTCCGTCGTTGATTTGTAATTATTTAGAATTTTTCTCCTGAAAACATTTTTAAAGCATTACGAACAGAACGAATCGTGAACTATGAGCTTGAGATTATACAGAAATTACAAAAAAAAAGAATATTCTGTGTGTCCTGAAGTTTTCAGTTTTCTGAGGAACTGTTCAAATTTTTTTCTCTATAGCAACCTATTTCAGACCACTATGAACTACTAAAAAAAAGTAGCCACATCAGTGCAGCCGTTCTCAAGTGATACGGTTACTAACAAACAGCATTTCATTTTCATCTATACAGATTTCATTTTGAAAAATGAAATTTTTTTTTAGTTTTTCTTTCCATAACAAACGAATTCAGACTACGACGAAAACTTCATAACATGAAGAATTTTTCAATTATATATATTTATATCTATATATATATACATATATATATATATATATATATATATATATATATATATATATATATATATATATATATATATATATATATATATATATATATAATATATATATCCTATATCTATATCTAAATATATATATATATATATATATATATATATATATATATATATATATATATATATTTATATATACAGGGTGTCAATTTGAAAACGAGCAGCACTCAATATTTGTTTAACTTATGATATATGAAAATTTGGCGAAACACGACAATTTCTGTATAAAGGAGGACAAGATTTGGGGTTTTTGTTGTTGTATTATATTCAACCCGTCCCGCCCCAGCGCACCTAACCCTTGAATTTTAAATAGCAAACCCCCATTTGTGTCGCTATTTTCGAAATTGTTATGTAATTCTAAATGAGATTTATTTTTTATTTTTTCTTCTCAAAATTGCAGTACTTATAATCTCACGAATTTTCGAAATGTTATTTTTTATGATAATGACAGTAGTTACATACTGACCTAACTAATTACTTCATGAATGTTCAAAATGCACTCCATTGTTTTTTAAGCACGAGTACAGCCTATATTCAAACTGTTCGCGGTCCTTCTGGAGGGTCTCTAGTGAAATAGTCCTACATTCTTGCACGATCCTTTGTTTGAGTTCTTCTATTGAGTCTGGTTGAGTTTTGAATACAACGGATTTCAAGTGACCCTATAGAAAGAAATCGAGAGGTGTCAGATCTGGTGACCTAGGTGGCCATTCAATAGGTCCTCTCCTACCAATCCACTGCGCCGGATAATTATTATCCAACCACTCTCTTAGTGGACGTACATAATGAGGAGGTGAACCGTCCTGCTGGAAGTGCAGCAAATATTCATTTAAGAAAAGATTTCCATCGACGTCCCTTTGATTTTCCACCTCATGAATTATACAAGTCTGTATTCCAGTCACCAACATTTCCGCTTAAATTTCACTATTTGAATTTCGATCAATATTCCTGCCCAAAAATTTATTTTTTGAGGATATTGTGAATGCAATAATAATCTCTAATAATGTGAGGATTGATGTCGTTCCAATAACGGCAGTTTTGTTTGTTCACTTTGCATTTAGATAGAAGGTGCATTAATCACTGAAATAGATATATTTTATCAACTGCGGCTGATCAATAATCATGTTGGTCATCATTTCACAAAACTCAATAAGTCTGTCCTGGTCCCCATCACCTAAGTCTTGAGTAATTTGTAGCTTGTAGGGGTGACATTTGAGAAGCTTCAAAACTTTGTTCTGCAGCTTGTCGAAGCGACATTATGGGAACCATAGCAATTTGGCCAATTACTTCAAATCGTGTGAACAAGATTCATTTCTTCTCCTGGGGGGTTGACCCCCCAACCAATTTGAATCAAAACCAATTCTATCCAAGATATCTTTCGAAAATACCTGCTTACAATCTTTCAACCCTATTACTCCAAAATTGCGACCTTTATCGTGTAAACAAGATTTATTTCCTCCTCCAGGGGCTCAACCCCCCAACCAATTCGAACCAAAACCAATCCTATTCAAGATATCGTACAAAATTACCTAGATACAAACTTTCAAGCCTATTGCTACAAAATTGAGCAGTTTATCGTGTAAACAAGATTTATTTGCCCCCAGGGGAGTCAATCCCCAACCAATTCGAACCAATAGCAATCCTATTCAAGGTATCATACAAAATTACCTAGATGCGAACTCTCAATCCTATTGCTACAAAATTGCACCGTTTATCGTGTAAACAAGATTTATTTCAGCAACGCCGTTAGAAATATTTGGTTGGTTATCACTTTCGATGGATGGATGATACTGATGAGCCCCAAATAAGGGCGAAACAGACTGTCTATCATTTCCATTGATTGTGATAAACAACTTAATGTTTCTAACATACACCATCCAAGGTATATGGAGGCATTTCGATGTTTGGTGAACTCGTATTCCGCTAGGAGGTTTGTTTGATTAGTTTCAAATAAATGTCCTAGTTCACTTCATTTTATTGCCACGAACGTGTATCGATAACACGAAGAATTCTGTTTTCTATATATATACATATATATATATATATATATATATATATATATATATATATATATATATATATATATATATTTATATATAGAGATATATGAAATTGAGTTTTTGGTGGCAAGCATCATGAAAAGTCATGAAACGAAAAACTATCTTGGTCCTAGGTCCAACTTTGCTAATAGCACCCATTTCAATAAGCAGGTTTTCAAAGTGAAAACCTGCTTAAACGAACAACAAATGTTATAAATACAGTGCGATTGATAACGATCGAAGTAATATTGTATGTCAATAAATGAAGCTTTTTCATTCAAATTATGTTTGTTGTTATCGATCGATTTGTTCATAATCCATGAACAACTATGAAAAATAAATCAACTACAGATATAAATTGTGGAAACAATAATATCAGATTTTTTTTTAATACTGATGTTCCTAATCAGTTGTTGAGCAATATATTTCGCAATTTCTAACGGCAAAAGGGAAAAAATTGGCTATTGTGGCACAGTGAACACAACACCATTGAAAACTTGCATGATTTTGATTTAATGAATTAAATGCACTTCATACATTCGTGAGGTTAAATACGGTTATTTTAAGGAAAACAATTAAAAATAGACGTAACAAAAATGTTCATTCCCTTGAAAATGTAGCAGTGCTACGAAACTGCAGTCGCAAATACCTAATTGAATAAATATAGTGATAAAAATAAAGTATATTGATTCTCATTTATATTTAAAAATGTAACATCACAAAGTAACGGACAAATCCATCCAATATTTAATTAGTTCAGATATTACGCCTATAAGCAAGAAATCTTAAAAGATTTGAATTTTTATATTGTCTGAAAGAAAATCGAGAAAGTATTTATAGTACAGGAAATGAAGCATTTTCGCCCGCAATTTTTTCGTCCAGCTTGGAATTACTTGAAATTTTCACAGAGTGTAGGGAATAGCCCAAGGATCATTTTCTACATCCTGCCGGTGTACGCTAAAACCTTAGTGGTGGTTGCCACCCCATCTTGGGGGTGGAAATTTTGTACTACATTTTAACTATAGGAATCAATGGAAAAAGTAATTCTAAGAAAAAAATATTCCTTACGTTTTCTTCGTAAAGCAAATATTTTTTGAGTTATTCGCGGTTGAAAGTAACAGTTTTTCGTCAAAAAAAAATCGATGTTTTTAAAAGGTTCTCTGCGAATAGCTCGAAAAATATGCATTTTATCAAAACACTGTGAAAAGCAAAAAAATTTGCATTTTGCTAGGAAAGCTCATTGAATCTTTTTTAAAGTATTTAAATAGGCCTTTCAAACAATAACAACAAAAAATTTCTAGCATGAAAATTAAGCGACTAATGATCAAAATAAGGTCGGTACCTACTTTCTTTTACGGAAAAATCAGTGAAAACAACCCCCTAACAACTCCCCTAATTAAAATTGATGCTCACACTTCTGTAGATCCCTTCATTTATGTATTTCCAATACACCCAAGAAGTTTGATCAATTTAAAATGCCTAATTTCAGAAAAATTGGAGTTTAAACAGAAAACGATTTTTTGCGATTTCGTATTTTTCGCCCTTTTCTTTAGAATATCCCCGAAATTACTGGAGATACGAAAAAAATGATCGAGCACTAAATTGTAGCTTTTTAAATGACTTTAATTTTTCTGTACATAGATTTTCTGTACAGTGAATATTTGGTGAGATAAAGCCGTTTAAAACCTATTTTTACAAGCAAACACCAATTTATTCGAGCCCTTTAAACTCAGCCCATTTAAAAACTAAGAGATCTTAAGGAATTTAACTCAAATAGTCTTATAGCTCTTGAAAAGACTGACAAAATCGTTTGTGAAAAAACTTTCTATCACAAAAAATGAAGGAGCTATGTTTAAAAAACCAACCAAATTTTTTTCGAAACATTCGAGTAGCATGGTTCGGAGCGAAAGGAAATAAAGCTCATAAAATGACAAAACCTTGCAATTCTTTCGTCCAGCATCGATTTGAATGAAAATTTGGAATTAGTCTTATTTCACCCTCTAGTTCATTTTCTACATCGTGCCGTTGTACGCATTTTGTTTTTTAAGGGTGAAAGCTACCCCTAATCGTAAAAAGTTATAAAATAATGTTGTAAACCTTAAGATAGGTAGAATTTGGTTTGGATTAGTTGAATAATGATGCTTTGGAATACAATTTCTAATGTTTCAAACCTTAAAAATCCACCCTTGTTGGAGCTTAATGTAAAAAAAAGTATTTATCTTGAACAATGATTTCATCATCTTTAATCGATTTGCACCAAAATCTCAAATTAGGCTCGTCTCATCCTCCCCTTAAAATTTTATACCTCATGAGCACTGTTTATTTTTCGAGGGTGAAAACTACCCCGAATTGCCAAAAATTATAAAATAACGTTGTAAACCTTAAGATAGGTCAAATTTGGTTTGGATGAGTTGAATAATGATTGTTGCATGCTTTGGAATACAATTTCAACCCTTAAAAATCCACCCTTGTTAGAGCTTGTTATAAAAAAACGTTTTATCCTAAAAAATGATTGATGATCCTTAAGCATAAAACAATCATCACTTTACGAATTCAAACAAAATTTTATCTATATTAAGGTTTTGCAATGTTATTTGATAATTTTTTACAATAAGGAGTAGATTGCACATCTAAAAATAATCAACGCCTATGACAATGATATAAAATATGAAGTACAGGGTGAGATGAGCCTAATCCCAAATTTTTATGCAAATCGATGAAATCTTTTTTTAGGATGAATAATTTTTTTATATCAAGCTCTTATATCAAGGGTCTATTTTTAAGGGTAGAAACATTAGAAATTGTATTCCAAAGCAGGAAACAATCATTATTCAACTAATCCAAACCAAATTTCACCCATCTTAACGTTTACAACGTTATTTTATAACTTTTTACAATTAGGGGTAATTTTCACCCTTGAAAAACAAAAAGCGTACAACGGCACGATGTAGAAAATGAACTAGAGGGTGAAATAAGCCTAATTCCAAATTTTTATTCAAATCGATGCTGGACGAAAAAATTGCGAGGTTTTGTCATTTTTTGAGCTTCATTTCCTGTAGTATTAGAAAAACCTCCATAATGAAAGAGTTTATCAACTGGATGATAAGCCCTTGAGAACCACAAAATCAAATCAGTTTCCCATACAATTATAAAATAATGACAGTAAATCAGTAGAAATTACTCAGTAACCTTGTAGCTAATTAATATGGCAGTAGGTACGCCGATATAACTTGAAAACACGATTAGTGTTTAAGAAAATCAATGTCGTATATACTAATGAATTAATACTGAACGAAATTAAGAATTTATTACAAACAAAACTTAATGTCAAAAGAAACGTAGGTACATCAAATTTCGGTAAGAGAAGAAATGGATGATTTTGCCATATATACGACTTAGCAGAAGTTATACGACTTAGCAGAAGTCGACAAGCAAATTGAAAGATATCTGAATGAATATAAGAAAGCAGAAGGTATAAAAAATGAGAATTTGTACCACGCTGAGTTAAATATTCATCTGTGATCTACGACAAGTGAAAAATCAACCAGTTAACCTCAGTTAATCATTTAATCCTAAGAAAACAATGGATAGATTATGAACTACAAACAAATAATGTATAAAAGGAGAATAAAAAAAACATACTTTCAGTTGAGATGAATATTGATTCTAAAATATTTTCGTGAATTATTTTTATATCGTTTGTTGACTATTTAATGCTAATATGATCTTCATGTGATGCACATAGATGATAATCCAACCGGGACCTTTTTTCATCGTGAATAAAAATTGTATATTTTTTCATTGATTTCGTTTATTGGACATACTCGACATTTACGCGGTAGTTTCGGTATATTCAATAGAGATAACCGTATTATTTCGAGTCATTCTTCGGTTCCGAATTAATCCGAATATCAATAATCGTTATTCCTCTTGCTATTGATAAGATAAAAACAAATTTTCAAAAAATAGCGGGTCCTTATAAATTTCTTTCGAACTCTGTTGTTGTTTTTCGTTTTTTTTTCTTCCGATACTCATTTTAACGCTAACGAGTCTAAGATACCACTATTGTCTCTCTGTAATGTTTTCAAATAGCAAATAGAAAAGTCCTAAATCATATGTTCTTTAAACGTATGTAAATAGTAAATAATTGTATCAAGTTATAGAATTTTATCAACTTGAGGTTGTATTACACATACTTGCTTTAGTTTGCATTTCTCGAATCTCCATTGTAAAATTGCAATTATGTTACCATACAGCTCAGTTATGATGAAACACAAAAACAAATATATAAGTTGTTCCTATTAGGTAATATATTCAACCTTTATAGTTTCGCTCGCAAAATTGTTGCTGTATTCCGAGGAAGTCCCATATAAATTGTTAATCGTTACGTGGCGGTTTCGACTATTTGGGGCCTATAGGCTGAGAAGTGGGGGTCTCGTTAAGGGCACGAATATCTCAAAATTTTATGGTTCGCTATCATGTGATTTTTATACTTCAGTATAAATTGCGGTCATAGACTCAAATAAAAATATAAAATAATAGTATAACGAAAAACAATTGAATTTTAAGAATTAACAGTATCGGAGTGCCTCAGGTGAACCTGCTCACACTAAAGTGTTATAGAGAAGTCACAAGCATTCTTAGAAATTTCATTACCGTAAACTGAATTAATGAATTTCCTTTAAAAAATGTTTAATATATTAATTTGTATATTTTGAACTTTACACTATTAATGCGCAATGTACAGGGTGGCCAGATAAAAATGCAAAGTGCTGTATCTCGCAACCTATTCGTCGTAAAGACTTACGGTAAAAAATTTTATTACTAAAGTGGCCAAAACAAAATCCTGGAAATTATTTATATGTTTCCAAGATGGCCACCAGGGGGCATAAATGCCATCTAAAACTTTCAAAGTTTTTCTCTGAAATTCACCTGGTAAATGTATCACAAAAACATATACATTTTCAAAGTTAGCTCTATTCGAGTAATTTTTGTTTCACACCTTTTGACGTATCTATTGAAATGAAGTGGGGGGTGGGGGGGTGATTCAATGTTTTTTTGAATAAGCAGCTGTAACTTCTAAACTACTGAACGGATTTTAACAAAGTTGGTCTCGTTTGGAAAAGCATTTATTGGATCATCAATTCCATCTTATCTGTCAAATGTCAAATTTTTATAGATGGCGCTTGAGCGCGTTTTTTTTATATAATAATAGAAAATTACTAATTTCTTTGAAAAATTAAATACAATAATATGAATTTTCTCCGATAAAAATGAAGTGTGATGATACCAAAATAGGCAAGTGAAAATCGCATCTCAGTATCTTATTTCTAGCCTAAGATATCGAAGAAAGAAAATGTAGATCATAAAATTCTGAAAAGACGCCATTACACATGTATTTTTTCTAATTTATTTGTCTTTTTTCAAAAATCAATGATGAAATGTCATATTTTTATGATTCTCAAATAATAAATAGTATTCTTAGTTCAAAATATCTTTAAAAAACGTGTAGGAGCATAGTAAGCAATGAAAATAATATGCAAGTGCAAGGTAGTCAGAATATGAAGAGACCATAGATGAAAAACAAATGACTAAAATAAATTTGTCAACAAGTATTAAAATTATTCTTATAGTGGCAGTGTTAAGAGTTTTTGTGGCACTGTAGTATTTTTAGTGAAATTAAAACTTGCCTATGATCCCTTAAAATGTTTAATATAGTAGAACGTGATATACCCAAAGCTACAGACATTGCTCTTGTACTAACGTGGGGATTCAATTCTACGTATGCTAAAACATTAACAATATCGTCTTCTGATGTTCTAGCCGCGTTTCTTCGCAACTTAGGTCGAAAGCTACTAGTATTACGCAAATTTCGCACTAAACGGGGAAAAATTCTTGCATCGTGTAGACGCCGATTTGGATATCAAGCTCTGTATACTCTTTGTGGCAATGCCGCATTTTGAAGAAATTCAAAATATACCGCAATCATATCAACAGCTTCCTCGTTTGTAAAAGGCATTTTGAAAATTTTCAGTTCTTACTTTTATGTGCCACAAAAACTCTTTACACTGTCACTATAAGAACAATTTTAATACTTGTTGACAAGTTTGTTTTAGTCATTTGTTTTTCATCTTCATATTCTGACTACCTTGCACTTGCATAGGTAATATTTTCATTTCTTACTATGCTCCTACGCGTCTTTTAAGGATATTTTGAACTAAGAATACTATTTATTATTTGCGAATTATTGAAATATGATATTTCATCATTGATTTTTGCAAAAAGACAAATAAATTAGAATAAATAGAGAATTTCAGAAATTTATGATGACAAAATTTCTTCGATATCTCAGGCTTGAAATAAGATACCGAGATGCGATTTTAACTTGCCTATTTTGGTATCATTACAATTCATTTTTATCGGAAAAAATTCATATTATTGCTAACTGAGATTGAATTCTCGCACATCACTTGGTGAAACATCATAAAGAATAAAGTATAAACTTTAAAATAAAAACACTTGGCTTATGTTTCACAATATAAAAAATCTTTAGATACTGTACTTAGCAGTAATAAAAAGTCGACATGTTTCGAGCTATGAACTCATTATCAAGACTGACAACAGGAGAGTATTGCATCGTAATTTATAAAACAGACAAAGCAAAAGGTGATACCTGAAAATCAATTTTTTCGTTTACAGGGGTAATTGACTCATTATGGGCGGAACTTATTTCGATATTTCGAGAAGGTTCAAGACGTTTACCCTTGTTACTGAATGTAACAATTTGGTTTTGTTGAACATCCAGGAAGTGATTGAATTTTATACAATGTTCAGAGAAAGCCAGTGGTATTTTTTTTTTTGTAAAATTGACTTTTTATGTTCTTCAACACGAATATTTATATCTTCCTGTCTGTCCAATATAGAAAGCAGGACATTCGTCGCAAAATATTTTTTAAATACCACTGTTTTCTCCGATGTTAGATTTTTCTTTATTATTGACCAAGAGTGACTTCAAGTTTCTTTTATTTGTACAAATTGTTTTAACGTTATTTTTTTCGATAGTCTGTTACAAAAATTTTGCTACTCAAATTAGGCACATAATTTATTGGAAGTATTTTTGTTCTTCATTAATAGTTTGCGTGGGGTATATTGAATGCAACAGATACTTTCTTCGTTTTTTCCCAATGAGCTTGTCGATAAGACTTTCATTGTAACCGTTATTGATGGCTAATAATTTAATTGTATTAACTTCAGTTTGAAAATTTGTTTCCGATAATGGAATCGTGAACAACCTATGTATGAACGAATGAAAGCACTGAGTTTTTATTTTAATGTGTTGGTTACTGTCGCTGTGAATTAAAGTATCTGTGAAGGTTGGTTTTCTATAAATGTTGAAGAGTAAAGAGAATTCAATTCCTAGCAATCTGAACGTCTAAGAAATTCAAGGTATCGTTTTTCGTTTTTCTACTTCTTTTGTAAATTGAATCGAGTTGTAGAAAGTAATTTATATATTAAGGAAATTATCTAACCTGCCTATCTGTACCGGTCCAAATACAAAAAATATCATCTACATAACGTCTCCATAATAAAACGTTAGTAATTAAATTATTATCAGTATTGAAAATTTTTTCTTCTAAGTTATTCATGAAAATTTCACTCAACAAAGGCGATAACGGTGAGCCCATGGGCAATCCGTCTTCTTGTTTGTATATTATATTATTAAATTTGAAATAACTCTGTTTCAAACATAAGTTTAAGGCAGACATTGTTTCGTTGACTGCTTGAGTTGTTACATTTGGGTTCATCTCTAGATATCGCTTAACAATATTTTTAACTTCTTGAGTTCTTGAGAACTGTTACATTCAGGTAACAAGGGTAAACGTCTTGACCTTCTCGAAATTATCGAAATAAGTTCCGCCCATAATAGTCAATTACCCCTTGTAAACGAACAAATTGATTTTCAGGTATCACCTTTGCTTTTGTCTGTTTTATAAATTACGATGCAATACTCTCCTGTTGTCAGTCTTGATAATGAGTTCATAGCTCGAAACATGTCGACTTTTTATTACTGCTAAGTACAGTATCTAAAGATTTTTTATATTGTGAAACATAAACCAAGTGTTTTTATTTTAAAGTTTATACTTTATTCATATTATTGCATTTAATTTTTCAAAGAAATTAGCAATTTTCTAATATTATATCAAAAAACGAGCTCAAGCATCATAACTAAAAATTTGACATATGACAGATAAGATGTATTTGATGATCCAATAAATGCTTTTCCAAACAAGACCAACTTTGTTTAAATCCGTTCAGGAGTTTAGAAGTTACAGCTGTTTATTCAAAAAAAACATTGAATCACCCCCACCACTTCATTTCAATAGAAACGTCAAAAGGTGTAAAACAAAAATTACTCGAATAGAGCTAAAAATTATATGTTTTTGTGATACATTTACCAGGTGAATTTCAGAGAAAAATAACTTTGAAAGTTTTAGAAGGCATTTACGCCCCTGGCGGCCATCTTGGAAACATATAAATAATTTCCAGGATATTGTTTTGGCCACTTTAGTGATAAAATTTTTAACCGCTAGTCTCTACGACGAATAGTTTACGAGATACAGCACTTTGCATTCTTATCTGGCCACCCTGTATATTACATTGGTCTATTCTTCCAGAGCTCAGGCTCACATAGAGCGCCATGTAGTTACTATATTCATACGGTAGAATATATTTATAAATAATTTAATGCTAAACTCTAACAAAAATTGTTATACAAAATTATACTTTTGTAGATATCTTCACAGCAAAATCTTCAATTACATCAATCACGTCAAGTATCCTCATAATATCGGATTCCGTGCTGAGTATCGATAATTCAAATCATCGTAGTACATAATCTATTTCTAATAAGCTTCAGTTTTGAAAAGATTCTCTCAGCTGTAGAGTTAGTCGTTATGATATAGAAGTAGATTATTAGTAAAGCTCATACATTTATATTGTATACAAAATTTGACCACCTTCCAATTTCACGAGTCTTATACAGGGGATTTCATTTGAAAAATAAAGGAATTTTGCCATTTTTTTTATGTAGCAGAAATAGTACTAAATAATTGTGGTTTCAACTTTGACATCACACATGTAGATCAGTAATCTATAGACATTGTTTTTCATTATTGAGGGATTATCTGAAGAATTATGGTATAATGGGTACGTACGAAGGAGTGGCAGATATAATAGCACAGAAATTATAGGAACATGTAAGGTCTTCAAAGAAGACAGAATGAATATTATATATATATATATATATATATATATATATATATATATATATATATTATATATATATTATTTATTTGAATTGTTGTTTTCCTGTGAACTATTTTTTAAGTTTTTGATCATTATCAGCAATAACAGTCTTGGCGAATCTCAAAAAACTCGATTTTTATCTAAAAGTTAACGTTTTCGCCACGACATTCGTGCTTTTTCAAAACTTTTGAAATATTGAAATTTCTTTGACATTTATTGATTTGAAAAAATTTGAATAGTCGAAAAAGACTACTAATGTTTTCATCAATCGGCCTGTGGCCGTTCTTTGATTATTTATTACGTGATATTCAGTCCAATATTTAACATTTAAATCTGTTTATTATTAGATGGTAAGGGAAACCACAGAAACCTTTACCCACGTAATGTTCGAAACAGGTTCAAATTATTTTTGATTTTGAAAAGTGAAAAGAATAGGGCACTATTTATCTTTTTTTTCCAAAAAATTTTTATTACGGCTGTGGCCGTCTTCAGTTACTAATTACGTGCTATATAGTTCAATATCAACAGTCAGGTCTGTTGATATTAGAAAGGAAAGGAAACCACAGAAACCTTCACCCACGTAATGTACAAAATAGGTTTAAAATATTTGATTGTTGGCTTTGTCTTTAAAAAGACATTACTTGTAATTTTGGAGATCACATGTTCTAAACTATACTTTCTTTTTAGAATTAAAAATTCTAGATTTTGTGTAAGAAGATGAGTTGTTATGGTTAGAGTTTGTTTGTTGAATTATTTTGTTTTGATTTATGTTGTTTCTTAGAAATATTGAAGAATAAATCTGCGTATATTGAACTTAAATGTGTTATATCTGTTCTATCCTTTACGACTTTATTTAAATTTTTCTGAATATGTAACATTTCTAAAATTTCTCTGTACAAAAATTTTAGAAATCGAGAAAAATCAAAAACGCAGCTAAACTAAATGGACTAAATAGCATGTAATTGATAACTAAAGACGGCCACAGCCGTAACAAAAAATTTTTGAAAAAAAGATAAATAGTGCCCTATTCTTTGACTTTTCAAAATCAAAATAATTTGAACCTGTATCGAACATTACGTGGGTAAAGGTTTCTGTGGTTTCCCTTACCATCTAATAATAACAGATTTAAATGTTAATATTGGACTGAATAGCACGTAATAATAATTAACAAAGAACGGCCACAGCCGAAAAAATGTTTGAAGAAACATAGTAGTCTTTTTTAACTATTCAAATTTTTTCAAATCAATAAATGTCAAAGAAATTTTAATATTTCAAAAGTTTTGAAAAAGCCACGAATGTCGTGGCGAAACGTTAACTTTGTAATAAAATCGAGTTTTTTGAGATTCACCAAGCCTGTTATTGCTAATAATTATCAAAAAGTTATATATATATATATATATATATATATATATATATATATATATAACAAAATAGATCCCATACTCTCCTTATGCCAACAAATTGCCTCGCTTAGATCCTCTAGTTACAACTGCAGGACAGAACAAATCTGTAATGAGAGAGTCTCAAAAACGTATGCCTCATTTAAAAAACTGAAGTCATATATTCAGAGTGAAACACTTAAAAGTTTCATAACATTCATTATAAATCCTACAGCATACAATTTTGTATGCTCATAGAATAAGGAAACATACATGATGTCATTAAATGATGTTATCGAAAGGAATTTGATGATGTTAGTACCGAATATAATATATAAAGAATCCCGATTGTGGTAACATTTTGCTGTATTTTCGACATATTCACCCTGATTTGACTTTTTGTGATAAACTCTGACCGTAATTATTTTGAAGTTATTTTCAGATTATTTTGAAGATAAGGTCGCGATTTGATCTTCTATTTGTTATACAGGTAGCTCTACTTTTGAGTAGCTTTACCTCTTTCGATTTATGTTTGCTTGGAAATCTATTCAGAATTAATTAATTTGTAAAACCAAAAACAAATTAACATTAATATTGAAATTATCAGTTATAATATCACAAGAGCATCGAAAATAATCGATTATACTCCCGAGTCACGAGACGTATTTTGCGAAACATCCACGAGAGCGCAGCTCGAGTGGTGTTTTAAGAAAATACGTCAAGTGACGAGGTCAGTATAATCGATTATTTTCGATTGCTCGAGTGGTATTCGTTACGATTATATAACGAATAAAAAATATTAATTTTTTTTTTTGACAAACGTCAAAACATCGTCAATATGAAAACATTCACATTTTGACACGAGGCGAAACACCAAAACGATTATATCACGTCGTCAAGAGTATATTCACTTATCAATACGCAGTAGTTATGCAAAATTCACGGATTCCATTGGCTTATTAATACATGAGTTATATAATCATTATAATATACACAGGGTGTTCGGCACATGAGCCATCAAAATTGTTTGTAATATTGTTGGGGTCATTTGCTGCCTCTTCACCTTTGGACCCTGGGTCCTAAGACTCAAAGTTAAGGAGATATAATTTTCTCAATTTTTCTAATTTTTTTTCTCAAACAACATAAAATACCGCCTTTGAACCCTCATAAGTTTGTTACTGATGCCTGTAAAAGCACCATGAATATTCTGTAATGTATGCTTGTTCAAACAGTTTATATTTTTCATTACGACTGACAGTACCAAAGAAACATACGATGATTTTTATTCCACAAAATTAGTGATTTTGTCAAAAAAAATTAACTTCAAAATTCTGTGTTGAAAAAAGTAACAACAGTTGAGAGCTTCACACTCTTTAGAAAACTTCTACTTAATTAACAAAAACATTTCTGCTTCAAATTGTGGATATTCCTACAGAAACACGGAAATCGTTCGGACTTAGTGAGGAAAATAATTTTATTTTTATAATCGTTTATTTGGACAAAAGTTAAACTTCTAATATAAGTTCAATATCTTACTGTTCTCTAGCTATAAATTTTGTTCGAACTGTTCTCCCTTCTTCCTAATGCACGTCCGACACCTCTTTCTTACTTCAAACGTTACGGTAGCTAGTAATCTGATGAAGCAGAAATATTTTTTGCACAACAAAATGTAATTTCATGATGGCGTGTTCGAACAAAAGTTAAACTACAAATAATAACTTAATACCTATCTGCTCTCTTGTTACACATTTGGTTCGAAAATAAAATATTTCTACTTCAAAAAAAAAATCGAACTATTTGTGTAACAAGAGAGCAGTTAGGTATTGAATTATTGTTAGTGGTTTAACTTTTGTTCAAATAAACGATCATAGCATCACATTTTGTTAGTACAAAAAATGAAAATATTTCTGCTTCAACAAATAACTAGCTACCGTAATGTTTGAAGTGAGAAAGAGATGTCGGGCGTGCATTAGGAACAAGGGAGAACAGTTCGAACAAAATTTATAACTAGAGATCAGTTAGATATTGAATTAATGTTAGTAGTTTGACATTTGCTCAGATAAACGATCATAAAAATAAAATTATTTTCCTCACTAAGTCCGGACGGTATATGTCTTTCGTACTGTCATCAGTTGTAACGAAAACTATTAATTATTTGAACAAGCATACGTTACAGAATATTTAATCAGAAAAATGATGCTTGTACAGGCATTAATAAAAAACTTAGGGGGCTTTAAATGCGGGATTTTGGGTAATTTGAGACAAACAATTATATCTCGTTAACCGCGAGTCTTAGCACCCAGGGTCCAGAGGTGGAAAGGTAGCAAATCATGCCAACAATATCCCAAAAACTTTTGATGGTGCATGTGCCGAACATCCTGTCTACATCTATGGATGACCAAAAACTTTGAAAATGAGCAATCAGGTGATAATAAGTAGGTATTCGCAAGTCATGAAAAATTGCTGTTTCTGATAGACCAATTTCGTTTAATTTTTTTATTCCAATTCAAGAATTATCTCCCCAAATATATTTGTAAGAATAAATGTAATAATAAACCCGGATATCACAAACACAATAGTTTCATCAAAGTTAATAATTTGAAACTGTTTTCGCATATAAATTATATACCGTTAGGTGCTAATTAATTTCAGAAAATTTCATTCAAAGCTTTCTTTGTTATTGGGATAATAAAAACATTTGAATAATGCATAAACTTTCTCTCAAACTCCCAGAACACTATTACGTACATGCCCGAATTGTCATAAGAACGCTTTGTTCGAAAAATAACAGAATCGACATATGAATCTCATTTAAGAACCTTACTTCCTCAATAGCAGTTTAACATAACCATCAGATGAGTGGGACAAAAAGTGGCTATGAAACATCGCATATCTACTAGTCGTGTATTGCTCTACTGGTTCTATTATTATTAAATCAGTGCGCGAGTATTTCAACATTTTAAGAGTATTTTATATATTTGTCATCGATCTGTGTACCAACGGCTGAAAATGTTTCTCAACTTCATTTTTGTTTGTATCATGATCACATCAAAGGTGAGCTATTTTTTACGTGAGTAATATTTATGCGAACTATTCTAGTTAGTTTCCATTATTATTCAAATGAAAAAGTTCATTATAATCATATTTATTGTTAAATGATACCTAGATAGTGCACTTTTTTCATCAAAAATAAATTTCTTCAAAAAGGATGATAATAGATATTTATTTTATTAGGAGTATAAGGTATGCATTATGTCACTGAGTAGGGATGTTTATCCCTATTAAATCCCTGCGAGTTACATAATGTACCTTATACTCCGAATAAAATACAATGTTTTATTTTCAAACGATTTGCATTTGAAAATCGGGAAATTCGTGGATATTAAAAGTGTATCTAATCTAATTATACCTCCTGTACAACAAATTAACGATGGACAAATAATTTGGCTTGAATCCATGGTAACTGTAAATAATATCAGTGAATTAAATTAAATGACATCGATAATTTCATTTCTCGAGAAATATAGAGCCTTATTCAATTGTGCTAAGATACTGTAGTATGGCGGATGAATCTAGTACACCATCCGCGCCACCAAGAGTTGCAGCAGCAGCAAAATTAGCAGTGCAGCAGCTATTACCAACAAAATCCGCAGCCGTTTACGAAGCATCGTATCAAAGATTTCAGAATTATTGCCAGCGAGAAAATATATAGAAGTACTGATATTTAAAATAAAAACACTTGGCTTCAAGTTTCACAAATATATTGAATAAAAATTAACAATTAAATTAATCAACTAGTTTCGGGTTATGGGCCCATTATCAAGACGAAACTAGTTGACCAATTTAATTGTTAATTTTTATTCAATATATTTGTGAAACTTAAAGCCAAATGTTTTTATTTTGAATATCAGTATTTAATCATGTTTCACCAAGTGATAAGCGAAACTTCAATATTAGTTATATATAGAAGTATTCCGAAAAAAATGGGTTACTTTATGTTTTATTTTAGATATATAAATATGATAAAAAAGATATGTGACATTATATAAGATACCTGCATTGTTGCATTTCGAAAATAAGCCAATAAATTAAATTAAAGTTGAGTGTTATACTCCGCCGGAGTATAACACTTATACGCCGCCTGAGCTAAAAGTCATAAAAGTGACACTTATACCTGCTCCAAACAATCAGCAAAATGACCATTATCTGACGTTTGAAAATAAAATAAAATTTGAGCTATTGATCAATTGATCCAGCAAGTAATATACATTTTTTCAATATCTAATAATAATATCAGACAACCACTTTCCCATGGTAGATATTTATATTGAAATAATGATGGATCATACAGCATATCACCTTACCATATATTCTGCCGAATACTCTGATGTACTGTGGAGTAGATTGCCCAAGACGGACCAGGCCAACAACACCGACAATGTGTTGTTGGCCAGGCCCCCCATAAAATTTTGTCAGCGAGCGCTTCTACCCGAATGCGGGGAATCCCATATGGAGGGTGAATATTTTTACAAAAGAAATCGAAACGCTAGCATTGAATAATGTAAATATAGCACCATCAATAGCAAAAATGTGCTTTTTTGAAACGCATAAAAATATATTCGAATATATCTACCAATAAAAGTTGTTATTTGAAAAAAAAATTTATTGATATCTCAAAAACTAAGCAAGATATGACTTTTTCATTAGTTAATTCTTATTTCTCCTATCAAAATATGTGAAAATATAGATCAATATACGTGAAAAAAATTCCCTTAAAAAAACTGCTATGGATCGATTTTTTCTCGATTGAAAACGAAGCAAGTTATGAAATTTTTATAGGTCAATTCATATTACTCATCAAAATACACTAAAATATAAGAAAAAATCACAGCGCAACGGAATCTTTCATGTAGATGTTTCATTACCTCTGAAAAACCCAAAATTGAAATTTTCAAGCTCTGTAACTTTCGAACCGCTGAACCGACCAACTGTTTCAGGCCAAGATTTCGTAGAGACCTATCGATTAAGCCAAAATAGGTCCAGTATATTGATGCCGCCGAGACGAGAGAAAGCCCCTCTCTCGTCGAGAATTTCTCGTTTCTCTCGAGCAAACATTTGTTACAATTTTACAAATTAAAAAATTAAGACGTTATTTATGTCATGTTTCCTATAGTTTTTATCAAAGTATGCAAAAATCGTGATGAATATTTAGATAGTTATATCTCTCGTAATATCCTTTGAAAATAAGCAGTTTTTGCATTTTTGAGTAAATAAAAAAAACATACCGTATATTATTATACATTTGGATTTTACGTAAATTTCAAGACATAAAGGTCTACATAACTTGTTTTGGTTGAATAGTTTTTGAGATATTTACCTCAGCTTAAAAAATTACACATTTGCATCTTTGACGACCCGAATAGTTTAAGGGTGAGTTCGGGTTGACGCTCGGAGCACTCGGAGCGCGCACTGTTTTCACTTTTCTGTTATTATTGGTGCTCCAAAAACACTCTAGTGTGTTTGGTTTGGCACAGTTTAATAACTCCGATCGAACTTTATATACTTCGAGGGCCAAAAATACCAGAAAAACGAAAATAGTGCGCTCTCCGAGTGCTCCGAGCCTCAACCCGAACTCACCCTAAGACTGAAGAAAACTGTTTTGACTTTCTTAGCTTTTGCATAGCTTTTTAATAATATTAATTTTTCGTCTGTTAAAAAATAAATAAAAAGGACATACCCAAGTTTCATCAAATTCCGCGAAAATATTTTTAGGGGAGGAGAAGATACCAATTCCCGACTTGCATTATGGAAATGCCATCTCATATTATGAAAATCCTATATTATTTAAATGCCAACTGGCCAAAAAAATAAGAACGAAAAGTTCCCTCGTTTCTTTTTTCACTAAATTTATTACTATTTTACCAACTTTCCCTGTTAAATTTTCCAACTCAAGCGTGGTTGGAAGGGTGGAGGGAAGGGGCGCTTTTTCTTATTTATGATGTATGTTCACTTTTACGTGAACCTAGAGTACAAGGAGAATTCTTTAAAAAAAACGTTTCGGAGTTAAATGAAGAAAAAGGGCTTTATTTACACACCTATGAAAATGCAGGAATTTTAAATATTCATATTTATGCTGAATTTTTTTATCATGCATTGATTAAATCGACTAATAAAAGGTATCTATACATTTAAAAGTAATTAATACATAATATTTTTTTAATAAAAAATAATATATGAAAAAGTATACTTCTTTCAGTGATCGTTGATAGTGACCTCACATTCTCCGTCATTTACTATCTAGTATGGTGTTTACATTAAGTTAGAAAACGGACTAGTCTTGACGTCACTGAAAGAATTATCTATAAGTTTATATTCTTCAATGATCAAATTAATACACAAATAGGTATTTTTTTCCCCACTTCATTGTTTTATTATATTATTTAGGTACTTACTTTTAATAATTTCATTTACTTTTGTAACTATGTTACAATATACCAAAATACAATAAATTCTTGTAATTATTAAAAATAATATTTTTTTTACTATTAACTTCAAATATTCATTATTGACCGTTTAACTGTTTAACGTTAAAAGTTACATTTTTTACCCGCATACAAGGAAGAAAAATGGCACTTTTTCTCCCTCCTCCGTTAGGGAAGAAAAGTCTACCTTTATTATTTAGTTATTTATTACCTCCAATCAATTATTATAATTATGTAGGTTTACTTGCTTTAGATGTTATAGTTTGTCAGGTTTTTTAAATATTGTTGTGAAGTAGGTACAAGGATAAATCGGAATAAAACTAAATTTTATCGTATAGAAATTTTTTTTTTATGTTGGAAAGGTAGAAAATTATATACATTCCTCAGGAGAAAAGTTCATTTCAGCAAGCCCTAATAAAATACATAGGGATTTAATATATTTTTTAAAGGGTCGAGACGAGACGAGAGAAAGGTTCTCTCGAGCGAGAGAAACGGACTCTCGTCGAGACGAGACACAAGACGAGAGAGAGCCTTCTCTCGTCTCGTCGAGAGGCAACACTAGTCCAGTAGTTTTTGAGAAACCGACAACACAAATTTTGACCACATACATACGGATATCACTCTAAAAATTGGCTCACTGCATTAACCCTTATCCATGAAATATTTACAATTTTTCGGAGCAGGAAACTAAAAAGGTATTTGGGATACATATTAGAATATAATGATTTGAACACCAATAAAAGAAAAGAACTGATATAACACTTTCATAACATTTCATACTGGAACATATCTATTCATAGATAATCAAATCTATTTATATTACATAAAGTGAACAAGGAAAATTCTTCAGTAAATCAAAAAATTATCAAACATATTTCCAAGGCAGCTGATTATATGTATTCCGCGGCGCGAATTCTGCATTCACAATCCATCGGTGAATTATAGGAAACGTCAAGTCACCCCGACTCAAAATCTGCATATAGCTGTTTCGATCTTATTAGATCTCATCAGTGCAGCTTACTTGACTCGGAGTGAATAAACAAATTTCTAATTTTTCTCCAATACAAATCGCGGTCGGGACTACTATCTGGAAAACAACCCACAGCCCCCTTCACCAAAGATGAGAAAACAAACAATTCACCGCTTAGATCGAAAATACAGAATCCCGTCGCGACAATACCTACATACTTCCTGACATGAAATGTTTACTCTGTAACTGTGGCGTATATGATTTGACGCTTTCTATAATTAACCATTGGATTGTGAATGTAGAATTCACGTCGTGTAATTCATATAACAAGCTCCCTTGGAAAGTTGTTTGATAATTTTTTTAATTATTGAATAATCTCCGTTGCTAACTTTATGTAATATATTAAATTGACCATGGTTAGGGTGACCAGATGGCTGAAGTGGAAAATACGGACACCTCTCCCTTTGCCCCCCTCACCTAAGCTTCCCCATGTATCCAAGTAGACAACGACACGATTCACAGTAAAAAAGCGCACATGAAAATTATTAGATTAAGCCTAGCTAATTTTGAACACTAAGCTCAGCCTAGAGATTTTACGAAAAGCTCGAAACTCTTCGAGCTTTAATGAAAATCTATACGCTAGACCTAGTAATTTTCATCAAAATTTGTATGAAAATCACTGGAAGCTGGAAGTTTTACCAAGAGCTGGTGAAATTCACGAAGATTGTAAAATCTCCAGGTTGAGCCTAGTGTTTAAAATTATCGAGGCTGAGCCTGGAGATTTTACCAGCAGCCAGTGAATTTCAGGGAAGAGCTAAAAATTTTTGGAATTTATGTAATAATTTCACGTGGGATTTGGGAAATACCCTAAGAGTTAATGATGTTAGGCGAATTGGACGATACATAGGTTTTGCATATATGCAAATTTATACGTGTCGAGACAAACTGCGAGCGCGGGCCCTTTTGAATGTGAAGTTTGGAAACTTATTTCGGCAAAATTATAGGCGCAACCTATTTTTTCGTCAAAAACGCGAAAAATACGGACATTTTACAAAAAATACGGACTAACGGACACAGAGCTGAAAAAACGGACATGTCCGTATTGAAACGGACGTCTGGTCACCCTAACCATGGTCAACTTGTATATTTTTCATGATTCCATTATATCTATTATACATGGTCAAATATACCATCCGTAATCATATCTGATCACACAAGATCCAGAAGGGATTCACATACATGATCATGAATGAGTTTTGGTAATGATTGCACACTCATAATTGTATAATATTATGAACAGACATAATTATAATATACGCCCATATTTATTAACAAGTGACAATATATGTTCGTACATGATAATATCTGTTAATATACGATCAAGACTGAGCAGTTATGGCCAAAATTGATAATAAATAAATGATCATGTATGTGAATCCATATACAATCTTGTATGATCAGTTATTTTTTTTCTTAAGAAGATTAGCGTACGGTTTCAGAGTTTGAATGAGATTGTGGATAAGATTGTACGAATATGTTGTCCTTGCAGTCCAGGAGCTCCGTATCATTGATACAGCTACGACCCTGCCGATCTATCATATTTCTGGAATGAATCGAACCCTAAAGCTGTCGGTTTCAAAATTCTATCAACTTATATACTAACCAATTTTCACTTATTTCTATAATAATTGCATAAAATTATGAGTTTTTTAATGTTCCTGTAGTTTTTGCTTTCTCAGTTGACATTCTAACTCATATCTAATAATAAAGAGAGTGAGAGAGAATAAAATTCTCGTGTCACGGTGTTAGAAGTTAAACTCCTCCGAAATGGATCGACCGATTCACATGAAATTTTGTGTGCATATCGGGTAGTTCTGAGAATCGGCCAACATCCCCCTAAATGTTAAGGGTGGTCCACCCCTTAATTACCTATTTTTATTTTTCAGACAAAATTTTCTGTTCTTTTTTTTATGATACAGCATTCAAAAATACATACAACCCTAAATTTTCACCCCTCTACGATCAACCCCTATCTTTTATTTGTTAAAATCCTCGAAATGACTCGACAGATTCACGTGAAATTTTGTGTGCATATCGGGTAGTTCTGAGAATCGGCCAACATCTATTTTTCATCCTCCTGAATGTTAAGGGTGGTCCACCCCTTAATTTTAATTTTTTATTTTTCAGACAAAATTTTCTGTTCTTTTTTTTATGATACAGCATTCAAAAATACATACAACCCTAAATTTTCACCCCTCTACGATCAACCCCTATTTTTTATTTGTTAAACTCCTCCGAAATGACTCGACCGATTCTCATGAAATTTTGTGTGCATATCAGTTAGAACCGGACAAAATCTATTTTTCATTGCTCTAAATGTTGAGCCCCTCAATTTAAATTTTTTGTTCTATATTTTTATGATCCAGCATTCTAAAAATTTATATGGCAGAACAATGTTTGCCGGATCAGCTGGTATATATATATATATATATATATATATATATATATATATATATATATATATATATATATATATATATATATATATATATATTCCCTCAATTTAAGTTTTTTATTTTTCAGACAAAATTTTTTGTTCTATTTTTTTATGATACAGCATTCTAAAAATTTATATGGCAGAACAACGTTTGCCGGATCAGCTAGTATATATATATATATATATATATATATATATATATATATATATATATATATATATATATATTATATATATATATATATATATATATATATATATATACATAAAATGACACTACCAGCAAAAAGAATTTCAGGCCCACTTGAACATAGCGCTTACACTGTTCTGCGTGCTAAAACCCTGAAGAACTGCAACAACCAATCACAGAGATAAATACAGTTATCTATAACCTCAGCCTAAAAATTAATCTAAGTGAGACAAAAGTCATGTACAGGCTGGGTATGGGGTATCTCGGTAACTATAGGACATACAAATATCACAACTGTTATTACTTTGAATAAAGCTTTCTAACATATTATGACGGAAGGAAATGGATTAACTATGTCATAGAAAAACGCAAAAAGTAATGTAGTAAAATATCATGTTCGCTTTTGAAGACTTATACTTCAAAAGTGACCCGACATATGTTTCATCGTTAGAAAGGGGAAAAATCCGTTCTAACCAAACTACAGCCAATTATGCTCCCCATTCAAAAAAATAGATTTTCAGGCCATAACTCGAAATTGCACTTTTTTCCAAGTTTTCTCGACGCCACTAGATTATACAGAAAAAAGTGCCTTAAGAATTTGAAAGTTTTTATCTCGTATCTTCTTTAATTCCCGAGATACCTCATACAAACATCGAAATTTGCCCACCCTGTACACATAAGTGTATCTCATGATCTGACTGAATGAGCTCCTCCCTATAGCTTAAGCAGACCACCTTCCCGCCTTATAAGGAGATCAATCTATAGAGCCTTGGAATTGTTTTTCTGAATTTTGAAGTTCTTCTAATTTTATTGCCGAATCCCCCAAGCTACTTAACACGTTGATGCCTGCATGTAGAAGAAGGCATCCTATGGTAAAGTGGCAGCTATTAGAATATCTACTGTCGTCAGCAGAGCTCACTATCAAATTCAGGAGATCATTAATATGCATAACAAAAAGCGTTGGTGACAAGATAGATCCTTGAGGCACACCAACATTCACAGTAGGCAGGTCCCAGCTCGTACCATCATCCGCAACACGTATTTGCATTTCATAGAGGAAGCTTTCGAACAAGCCACATAGTTATTCAGGAACGCCATAAAATTCAAACTTCGATAGCAATACCTAGCGCCAAACTAGATCGAAGGCCTTACAAGATATCTAAAGCAACTGCTGATGATTCTTCTTGATTCTCGATAAAGCTTTACCAAAGATGTGTGACATAGATGAGTAGGTCATCTGTTGAACGACAATTTCGAAAGCCGTATTGATGGTTACTAATTAGATTATTCTGTTCAAGATGTTTCGATCTGTGAATTGATGGTAGACTCCATTACTTTGGGAAATATGGATAGTACGGCAATTGGGCGGTAATTTAAAAAAAATACATTTTCGTTTTTGCGGAATTGGCTGGACGCTTGCGATTTTCAATATGAATGGAGAGGTCTTCTGATTGTAGGATAGCTGAAATAGCCGGCAAAATAGCAGTGCCAGCTCGGGCGTGTAATTTTTCAAGACAGTGGATGGAGTTCTTTCCAAATCCGTAGACTTTTTGCAGTTTAGTTATTTCAGTATGCAACAGATGTTTCGTGCGCGACACTTAAATTCAGGCATTACAACCTGGATCATAGGAATATAAAGAAGCTTCTAACCTGCTTCTAAAGGAGAGTATCTGGCAACCATAGTCACAAAGAGATTTCTTTTTTTAAAAGCCAGATGCCAGTGAACCATTGCTATTAACACGTTGCGGAAACAAAGAGTGAAAAGAAATGCTGTTGATTACCTTTGCTAGTTACCGAAAGGGAACGTAAACCTTCAAGGCCATCTAGAAGTTTATTGGTCTTTTTTTATTGAATGCTTTTTTGTAGCTTGCACGGTGAGGTTGCACTCATTCCTAACAATTGTCTTGATTTATCTGACGCGACTGAGAACCAGGGTTCAGAGAACGGTTCTTTGAAGTTGTGTGTAATAAAGAGTTCCATAGCTAAGAAAATTACCTTAGAAACAACTTCTGCATATTTTTTAACATAGCTGCTACTTAATGATGCAGTTTATGAGCTATGGAAACGCTGCCTAAAAGACTCTATACTCATCCTAACTGGCCTTATTGTAATGTAACACCAAACGACGATCCTTTGGTTATTCGACTAATTGCGCCATAATTGGACATAGAGTTGATATTACAAAGAGGTCTGAATTGCCGAGAGGGGTAGTGTCTTGATCTCATAGCTGTCAAGCTGTGATGTCAGTAGTGTTGTAAATATCCGTATCCTTTCGATATTCGGATAATCCGTATTCGGAACCAAGAAAAAACCGTATACAGTGTCCGGATACGTATCCAAATATTAAATCATATAAAAGGTAACCATAAATACACCACGACATCAGACCCGGGCGACCATAGGGTACTGAATCGGATTGGATACGGAATAGGATAAGAATTCTATGCAAACGCAACAGCGCAGAGAGCAAATCGAAAACGGATTATTTAACCCGAACTTATCAGTATTTTGCCAATACAATAGTTAGTGTTATCGAGAATCACTTAATTAAAATAAAAAAAAATCTGTTGTTTTCTTCAAAAGCTAATGGCAGAAGAAATTTTTTCGTTTACTGTTCTTATATGATGGTTGCCACTTGCCAGCACCGGTTCCGTATCCTTCACAGCGTCTCCATTCAGCATCCGGTTGATTCCGTATATATATATATATATATATATATATATATATATATATATATATATATATATATATATATATATATATATATATATATATATATATATATATATATATGTATATATATGTATATATATATATATATATATATATATATATATATATATATATATATATATATATATATATATATATATATATATATATATATATATATATATATATATGTCTATGTGTGTGAGTATGTTCCTTCATTTCAAATTTTGTATAATAAGTGTTGGGTCTGCACATGAAATTAAATATCCCAAAACTGAATCCTACTGTGTCTGAAACTGCATTAAAAGTACTCATATCTGTAATTTGTGCAAATAACATGAGTTGATTTTGCTTCAGTTTTCTGAATCGTCTGTGACTTAGGTTATTCAGATCTATTGACTAATTCACCAAGTAAATATGAAGTTTTTGTTGTTCATAAACGTATTAACTTTCTCACATTATGCTACATGCTTATGTATGTACTTAATTTGTTCTGAAATCAAAACTAAACATTTATTTCAAAGGTTCTTTGAAATATTTTCGATCATTCGTTAAGAACCATCTCAGGAAAACAGAAGGTAGGTACCTATAACGAATGCTGTTTTCGCAACGACAATAACTCACGATAATTGAGTAAACTTTTGAATGATGTTGCTCAATTTGGACATGAGAATTTCTTTGTAATTACTCTAATGATATTTATAACATTATCTGAGAATAGTTGTATTGATGACCTCGTTACGAAATCTACGTACAAGCTAAATCCTTCATTCTTCTCTATTTATTGTTCATTTTCAACTGCGATTAATCACTATCTTTTTAATTGAAATAATTAATTCAATTCCTATCTTCGTAAAGCATTAGTTGATAAAACCAAACAATCGAATATTTATTGGTATATTATGAAAACCAGGTACCTACTCGACATAAATAAATAATTTATATATAAGTATTTTCAAAAGTGTAGCAACTTTGTTATTTCAAATGGAGCACTCTGTATATTATATTTTATCGATATCCTTCCTTACTTTGAATAACTTTTTCTTCATACATTCATATACCTATCACAAACGGTTCGGACTTAATTAATTTTCTTATTTTTGAGGCTAAACGCAACCATCATTTCAAACCAATAATTTTGTGTATAATATACAGGGTGATCCATTTAATAGAACAAAGTTGGTATGACTTTCCAGTAGAAATGAAAACAGTGCACGTTCGAAAATATTTTAGATAGATAAAGACTACTTGATTATGTAACAAATCAAATTTTCAGATCGATGCCATCATTAGTTCTCCATAAAATAAAATCGACCGTGAGACATCCTATATATATATATATATATATATATATATATATATATATATATATATATATATACCTACATATATATATATATATATATATATATATATATATATATATATATATAATATATATATATACATAATATATATATATATATACTATATATATATATATATATATATATATATATATATATATATATATATATATATATATATATATATATATATATATATATATATATATATATATATATATATATATATATATAGTGTATTATTTTCTGGGAAAATACGACTGAAAAATTATGGAGTATTATATTACTTCAGAATCGAATAGACGTAGTTTTTGTTATAATCAAGTGTCATGTTGAAAAGTGGCTTGAAAACTAAAGAATTTCAATCAACGGAACCAGATATAAATTTTCTACGTAATAATTCAATTATTATCCTAACTTTCGAACTCCGACGATTGATGTGATGTGTAGTTAATGAAACCCATTCTACTTCTCAATATCTAGGCATATAAAGCCATGCGGAATTAATGATAGCACATGATATTTGTCTGCAATCGACATCATTAATTTGCCTGCTTTCAAAGTTCTAAATAGCGAAATATATCTACGATGATAGATATGAAGAAAAAACGCGTGAGCAGCAGAGCTTCGTAACAGAGGTCGTATATTCCGCTCATTATTGTTCTTTTTCATAACCCTCAATTTGAAGTAGTGAAGAGATGCACAAAGCTGAATGAAAAACAACGCATGGAATTTTCACATAAATAATGCGACGGTCGGAAAAAAATTTGAATTCTCCAAATAGCACCTTCCTAATATCAACCGTCTTATCGTACGCATTTTCCCTAACATGGCCACAAAAAAACAAGAAATCTCTAAATTAAAATTGCGACTGTATAGGAAAATAGCTGAAACCACTACGGTATACTTCCCCAACATCAACCCAAAACAATTTAAAAATTGCAACTCAATCCGAAATTCAACTCAAAGCAGGAAGTAAACGATGCGATGTCAGCTCAGTAACCTGTACTCTGAGCTTATGTGTAGTATTAGACTAGGCGAGCACTACGAGTTTTTTACTGCGCGGCGAAAAAACCTGCGACATTTTTACGTACGGCGAAAATAATAAAGAAAAACCAGGCGCGCGCACTATGGCCTAATAACGCATAAAAAAATCATTTGTGACATAGATTCAGTAGAAGCAGCTTGTATTTCTGCTCTTGTAATTAGAACTCGTAAGAAGAAAAAAGATTTTGGGTACATCCTCTTGTCAATGAACGTTTAAACAAGGGACAATTCTGAAAAATATTTTTCTACCACAATCGCTGTTTGATGTTATTATCGCTGTATTCTTTTGAAACAATGTCATATAAAGCTGTTCTTTTCTCAACTTCAGTAATAAGTATTTCAACATTTAAATCATCATCCTTATCATTACGATCAATACTCAATGTAGTCGTAGTTGCTCCAAAAATACAAAATAAATAATTATAACCTAAAAATTGCCAGCGAATCGCTATAGTGCACGTAGTCAAAGATAAACACTAATGTATCACAACAAACCGATCAACCACCGCGCCGCAAAGAAGTTGTAACTTGTTACAGACGTGCGCGCAATAAAATTGAAAACTCAATGTTACAATACTGCGGCGCGATTTTATGCCGCAAAGCATTTTCGCCGAGCGGAAGTGCGCGCCTAGCCTTAGCCTATTGAAGGAACGCTAATTGATCGAAATATTTTAATAATAATGTTGTGACTGTATGAAATCATTGTATTTTTATTTGCTACGAGTGTATTGCAGACTCAAGTTTCGTTAATATTATAATTCTAAAGGGCTTGCCAACATATTCGAGTAAAAGAGTGTTTCGTAGAACCTAAAAGGTTGAGAATCCCTGGCCTACTGCATGTGAGAAGTTTTATGAAAAACGAACATCTATTCGATAGCAGCGATTATGTTCAAGGTAGCGGAAGTATCAAATTAATATTAGCTGAAGCCTGAAGCTAGGATACTAACTTATAACTAGATTATCAAATATTAAAATTTATTATTACATATAAACCCTGAAATGCAATTTATATTGATTCTAGTCTGTTCTCAATATATTTTTTATGAAGATAAAAACATTTTAAAAAAACAGAATCTCAATATTCAAGGTAAAGTGGGGAAATAGGGATTCAGGGATTTCATGAGTATCTCGAGATGTTAGGGAACAGTTAATGAAAAGTATCTACAAAATCAGAAAAAAATACTTTCGTGGCCGATATTACAATGCAGCTGTTAGTAATATCGGCTGCAAAAATACCTAATATATATATATATATATATATAAATATATATATATATATATATATATATATATATATATATTAGTTTATATTATATTTACTTATATTATATATATATAATATATATATACCTATATATATATATTATATATATATATATATATATATATACAGGGTCACTTATGGTGGATGGTAGGTTAGACGTTTACGGAGAACGGGACATGGGATTATTCTGAAAAGTTGGTTTCATAAGTAATTGAATTTGCTCTATCGATCTAAAATAATAGTGGCGCTGCGGCGTTGCCGCTTATACTAAAAATTAGCAGCAACTGTGAAATTTCAAATGAGACACCCTATATATTATTCCATTTTTTGCATCTCTACCATTTTCCAATTGTTTTTGTATGATACTTCTCTATACCTATCTTCAGAGGTTTTCAAGAAATTAAATGGTTTCCTTATTTTTTTGTGCAAAACATAGCTTCAATTAAATGTTCATTACTAAGGTATTTAGATTCGTAGGACGCTGAAATTTTAGGCGTAGTTTACCAAGGTCCGACGTATCAGTAATATTCAAAGGAATTTGTTCTTCATTATACAGGGTCCTTCAAAATTTGCGATTTTAACGATAAATAAAAAATAGGGTAAAAAGTGCGTTTTTTCAAATGTAATACCCTGTGTATTATTGAATATTTCGAAAGAAAATTAAAATTTCTTTGAAATGATGTATCATGTTCCTATACCTAAAAAGTCAGGTTTCCGAAATAAAAGCAAGTTTCTATAAAAATCGGATTATTTTGCCATATTTTGTATTAGGTAGCTATGAAATGTCAAGAAAGATGCCATTATGAAAATTTGACAATTAGTGCATTAACAATAAAACGTTCGCGAGTTCATTAACAAAAATTTAATTTGAAAACAATCAAAATGGAAGGCAATAACTATTCTCATGAATTTTTGATGAAGTTATTTATTGTACATGGTCAATGTGACCAAATAAAAGCAAGAACATGCAGAAAATTCAATAAAATGTATACCTATTGACAACCAATAAACGAGAGAAAATTTGTACGTTTACAAAATAGTTTTATCACTTATGGGTCAATACTGAAAGCGAAACGAAATTTACCAAAACCTGTTACTTTCGTTTCGCTTTCAGTATTGACCCATAAGTGATAGAACTTTTTTGTAAACGTACAAATTTTCTCTCGTTTATTGGTTGTCAATAGGTATACATTTCATTGAATTTTCGGCATGTTCTTGCTATTATTTGGTCACATTGACCATGTACAATAAATAACTTCATCAAAACTTCATGAGCATAGTTATTGCCTTCCATTTTGATTGTTTTCAAATTAAATTTTTGTTAAAGGACGCGCGAACGTTTTATTGTTGATGCACTCATTGTCAAATTTTCATAATGGCATCTTTCTTGACATTTCATAGCTACCTAATACAAAATATGGCTATATAATCCGATTTTTATAGAAACTTGCTTTTATTTCGGAAACCTGACTTTTTAGGTATAGGAACATGATACATCATTTCAAAGAAATTTCAATTTTCTTTCGAGATGTTCAATAATATACAGGGTATTACATTTGAAAAAATGCACTTTTCACCATTTTTGTATTTATCGTTAAAATCGCAAATTTTGAAGGACCCTGTACAATAGAGAACAAATTCCTTTAAATATTACTGATACGTCGGACCTTGGTAAACTACGCCTAAAATTTCAGCGTCCTACGAATCTAAATACCTTAGTAATGAACATTTAATTGAAGCTATGTTTTGCACAAAAAAATAAGGAAACCATTTAATTTCTCGAAAACCTCTGGAGATAGGTATAGAAAAGTATCATACAAAAACAATTGGAAAATAGTAGAGATGCAAAAAATGGAATAATATATAGGGTGTCTCTTTTGAAATTTCACAGTTGCTGCTACTTTTTAGTATAAGCGACAACGCCGCAGCGCCACTATTATTTTAGATCGATAGAGCAAATTCAATTACCCATGAAACCAAATTTTCAGAATAATCCCATGTCCCGTTCTCCGTAAACGTCTAACCTACCATCCACCGTGAGTGACCCTGTATATATATATATATATATATATATATATATATATATATATATATATATATATATATATATATATATATATATACAAAGAGTAATGACGGCCTTGAAGATTATGCCCATAAGATCATGGCAGGAATTACCCGTAAAGCAATCATCGCAAAATAAATGTATTTGAAAATACCTCAATTTACGTGAGCTTGATATAGACTGAGTGAAATAAAACACAATTCAGTTTATATTTATGCATACAAAATTTTAGAAAACGTATCCGTAAAGGCATTTGCTCACGGAGCGATATCATCAGCATATAGCGAGCGATAAATGGTCGCAATATTGCTATACACCAAATTTACGAATTAATGAATCACATACGAGATACCATAACAACTATGGTAGCACCGACGCGATATTGTTCCGCTATTTTTAGCCGCTAGCATTTCTTTCACCAATACGAGTCTATGTATGTTTTCACACCACTCGCCGAATATTTCTACAAATTACGAATTATGAAAATTAGTAATTTGTTAGTGTTTTGTACATCTGTTTTGTAGATTTTATATTAGTAGATATGTATTAATATTCCGTTGTATTTTAAATTTACTACGTCCTATTAGAGCCAAAAGGAGTTATACACCAGAACACAATAGTAGAATCTAACTTTGTAACTAAAATAATAAGTGTCGAAAATTAAAACAAACTGATTGTTGGTTGGCCATCAAACGCGTTCGCCGCCTAATCGCGGTGAACTGCGCCATTTGAATTGCGAAAACTGAACCGGTGTCGCGGAATCGCGACCGCCGTTCTCGTGTCGACACGTACGCAATCGTCGTATCAGAGATGAAAATTTCGTCGTCTGATCGTTGAATACGAGAAGAACGCGAGACACACAACAGCGGTCACTTAAGCGCATAGTAACACGATATCCCTTTCTCTCTGGCTCTCTCCCTACTCTCGCTCCATGGCTATGCACTCTCTCTACGCTCTCTCCCTCTTCTTGGACAAAGACGTCACATCCGTTTCATCTGTAAGAATTTTACCCTCATGCGCGCAAAAAAGTTTCATTTCAAAACTTTTTAGTTTTTTAGTGAGAAAGTCAAAAGTAGGTATTTTTTCTTGAACAATAAACGCATTGAAAATTATTATGAACCCGATTGATAATCGAACATTATTCGGGATCAGAATCGCCGGAAGTTGCATCATCTTCCAAGTGGAAAGAAGCTTCTTCATTTTCTTTTTAGTTTATAATAAAATATTTAAAACCTGGCAACCGTTATTTATGAATGGATTTTTGCAGGCAACTATACTACAGTATTTGCAATAAAATTACCTTAATATTTTGTATATTATATGCTTTCCTTCGGAGTTAAGTTTGTTTGGCAAGGACGTTAGTTAATTTTGAAAAAATAATTACGTTTTGTAATTTTAATTAATTATAGCCATCAAAATTTTTTTGCGGCAACCCTCTCGGTGTGTGTTCAGAAACATATTTTATTTGATAAAAAATAATTTTATCCGGTGAGGTCGACCTTACTTATACCCTTACTATACACTGTCACTGCTAACAGCATTGTGATCAGAAATTGCTTGTGTGTCGTGTGGCATCGCGTGTTTAAAAATGTGCAGAGTGCACTTCGGGTGTCGACATGTTTCGTCTTGTTTCAATATTGTGTTTCCGCTTTTAGGGTGGAGGAACTCTGACGACCGGAATTCCACCTAGGGCTGCTATTCCCCTACTTAACCCCAATATTCATTAAGACAAGTACCGAATTTTATTCAAACTGATCACATTGATTTGATTATTCTATTTTTTTATAGGTTCTTTCCTGGCCAGCCAAACAAGATCGCACTGTAATAATAAAACCACAGACGAACATTAAGCAGTTTGACGTACCTCAAATAGGAAATGGTACTGTAACGTCCTGGATGACAATTCAACGGGGAATATTTCCCAATGTGAGTAACGGAAATTGCCAATTAATAATAATATCGCGTTAAGAAAATTCAACTTTAGATCAATATTGTTTCATCTATCTTATCATAACTATTAAGGTACGAATATCAAAATGCTGCAGAATTATTTTTTCCTTGAACTTGTATGTCTACCTATAAGTTTAGTAGATCAGAAATAAAATATCAATATCACAAGTTCATTCATCTTATAATTATAAGGTCAGAATTTCTAGATTCCGCTTTCTATTAATAATTTTTGATAGAAAGCGGAATCTAGAAATTCTTTGCTCTCACATGAACTGCCCAAATTCTATGAATAGAGATACCTACAATCCGTGGTGGATATCAACTCTTCCTTAACAGCGCTAGACTTCTTGGAAACCATTCTCTTTGAATCGAATATCGATCTGCTTCGCTATCAATAGGCGGTACCCTTCGGGTTGACTTATTTCTTTTCGGATCTCAGCTTGACCTAGTTCGCAGTCAATACGCGATTCCTTTCGCGATGATGCTAGCCTAAGTCAATTTTTCTTCTTCTCAGTCCAACATCGTGGCCGATGTGTAGTGATTATGAGAGACTTTACTCTTCGTCCTTGTTATGGATGACTCTGTGTACAATACGTCGCCATCCTTGCCGGTTGTTCGTTTCGCGTGTTGCAGTTTCCAGCCTCATATTTGTGAGTTTGGAGATCATATCGGTCCATCTGGTCGGCGATCGTCCGCGTCTACGCTGTCCTGTTGATCTTCCTTGAACAACTAGCTTCTCGATATTATCATTTCTATTGATGTGGCCAAAAAAATTCAAGATCCGGCCATATGTCAGAGAAGATAGTCGCTGTTGTGGACGGATTTCATTTAAGATTGAGATATTGGTCCTTCTAGCCGTCCAAGGTATTCGAAGCATCCCACGCCAACACCACATCTCAAAGGCGTCTATGCGTCTTCTGTCAGCGGCACGTATCACCCATGTCTCTGAGCCGTAGGAAAAGACCGGAAACACCAATGTTTTTACCAGTTGGATTTTCGTGGTTTTTGTGAGGTTTCTATCCCTCCACAGCTTTGTTAGTTGAGTCATTGCGACTTTTGCCAACTGAAAACGCCTTCGAAACTCAGGTTCACAGCTGCCAGAGCTGTGCAAGGTGGAGCCAAGGTATGTGAACTGCTGCACAACTTCGCATTTGCCAATCCTTACAGGTTGCCTCGCATTCTCACTTTCGCGATCAATTATCATGATTTTAGTTTTGCTATAATTTACTTTAAGACCATAATCTGCACTCATATTTTCAAGTTTATTCAACAATCCTAGAAGTTCTTCTTCGCTCTCCGCTATGAGAACAGTGTCGTGAGCGAACCGAAGATTGGAGATCTTTTTCCCCCCTATCCTGATTCCTCCATTCCAGTTGTCCAAAACTAACCGCATTATGAATTCACTATATATATTGTACAGAAGTGGAGAGAGTACGCATCCCTGTCGAACACCTTTGCGAATCTTGCATTTCTCAGAGACAGTATTTTCGATCTGGACAACGGCAGTACTATCCTCATATAGCTGCTTAATGAGATTAATCAGATGTCTTGGTACACCCATCTTTTGAAGCACTCTCCACAGTTGTGACCATTTCACATTATCAAAGGCCTTCTCGTAGTCAACGAAACATAGGTACATAGGAGTGTAGTATTCTTGAGCTTTCTCTATGAGTTGTCTGACGTTTAGAATTTGTTCTCGAGTTCCTCGACCTTTCACAAAACCCGCCTGCTCAGGAGCAATTTGCCTAGAGATGAATGATTCCAGCCTTGCTTGTAGTATATACAGCATTATTTTGCTAACATGTGTAATTAGGGAGATTAGGCGGTAGTTGTTGCAGTAGGTTGTTGAGCCTTTTTTGTGTATTGGTATTATCACAGATGTAGACCAATCTTCGGGCCATGTGCAGGTTTCCCATATTCTCTGGCATAGTTGGTGTATGATATTCTGACCTTTCTCATCTAATGATTTCAATACTTCCGCCGATATCCTATCTATTCCCACCGCTTTATCATCCTTAAGCTTTTTAATAGCGGCATGAACTTCTTCTTTCAGGATGTCTGGTTCTTCCTCATATTCACGAACTTCTATGTCGACAGCGTTATCGTCAAAGTAAAGGTCTTCACAGTAACTCCGCCATATCTTGATTATCTGGTCAAATTCGTTGATTATGTTGTTATCTTCATCTTTAATTGCCCAATTTCGTCAATTTTTACACGCTGTATATTAGCTTCAACTGTATGTAATGGAATCTTTCAACGTCTGATTATTTTGAAAATTTGCACGCGTAATGAGGACCGATGATTATTCAATAACTTCATCATCTTGTCCTAATGCCCTGACCAGGATAATAATAAGCATGAGCAGCAGAGATCCGTGACTAGGGTCGAAATTTTCGAGAAGTGCATCTATTATTGATGGCGAAGCATGTCGAAATGCGATTTGAATTAAATAAATTATAGTTCTGTGAATATATAATCAAAGTAAAGTCAGAAGAGTTCGAGGATATGAATATTGAATATTAGGCGATTTATTCGCTACTGACTAATGAATGCTCTAATTATATATGTAAAGCCATCCACTAGCGTTTAATCCTATCTACTGAGAATCTTTAGAAAATAGAGTGGTATTCGAGTAATTCAATTTCGATTGTACACTATCTGTATTTTTTAAACTATAACAAATGCATTCAGAGATATTCAATATAAGCATGCTTGAACGACACCAGTTATTAAGAGTTTCCATCAATAAAACAAATGTCCTCAGGAATTCGTGCTTTCAAAACAATAGGTATATATTTGTCGATATCAACGCAACTACGAAATTTATTCACAAAGAGCAATAACAATTTGTGGGCAAATACAGATCGCTGAGGCACACCTAGATCACAATGAAATTTTTGAGACAATTGTTTTTGTACTTTAACTTAAAAATGGAACTACGAAGCCATTAGGTATGAGCCAGTCAAACACTCACGACAAATGAAAAAACAGACATGCTACAGGAAGAAATTCATCTAAACATTCCGAAATCAATTCAATAAAACAGAACGCTGTAGTTTGTGGAGATCGCTTCGATCTGGAACTACGCTGACGGTCGGTAATCATAGTTAATTTAAGCAAGAAACTTAGCCCACAATAATTTTGAAAAATTTGGCAAATACACTACGAATTAAAATTGATCGATAACTGCCGAAACTATAGGCATCATTTTTTTTGAATTATTATTACTATATCTGTTTTCGATATGTCACGAAATTTTTGCTGATGATAGAATGGTTTAGAAGATATGATCAGAATTATATTCGGCTGTGACTGACTGATACATAGTTTATACCAGTACTCTCTTTCTGTTTCAACGCTTTGATGAAGTCGACAACTTCTTGTTTCTCAACAGAAAATAAGAAACTTTAGTTTTGCATGCCGGGTATTGTACAAATTTGTGATCTTGTATTGCAGTGTAATGTTCAATAGAGCTTTCAGTGGAGAAATAGTCACCAAATGCAGTAAAAATGTGTCTGTATCTGAGATAACTGATCCATTATTATTAAGGTTGATGGATAGCCTAGTCAAGCCTTTTCTTTTAGTTTCACCATTAGCTATCTTCCAAACCATTCTGCCCTTGTTACCCCGATGTTTCAATGAGCCCTTCTTGATACCTGAGCTTAGTATCCTTCAGCAGATTCTTATAACTCACCTTAGCTTGATTATACGCTACCGCGGAGACAAATGATTTCGAATATTTTGCTAGCCAATGTAGATCTTTCAGTTTAAGACCACCTTTTCTTATTTCTGGTGATATCCTCCTACAGCTAGAAGAAAAAGACTCTTCAACATAATTTGATAACAGTAATGCATGGAGCATCTGATTATATCAACGAAGGTTGTGTACATGTGTAGCTGATATTCACATTGAAATTTTCATACATTATTTCTTGAACAAAATTACTTCAGTTTCATGAACTAGATTTATATTAGAACTGGAATATTAATTATGAGAACCTCTATGAGCCGTTTATCGGCTGAACTATTTATGAATTATTATGAACAATTAGTTTATAATCATTCTTTTAGTCGATAATTCATTTGTTGATTAGGATATGTGGTTGATATTATTTGTTATTTAACTGGTAGTCTTAGGAAACTAGACAGTTTTCAAACATTCATTAACTTTTTACATATTAATATAAAATCATTTTGATTTCAAAATAACAAAATTGGATAACAAACATAAATTTTCAATTTTACACGAACCATCACATAGTCAAACACAGTACTTCCTTAACCTCACATCGATTTCAATATGAAATGGCAACTTTCAAAAGTATGGTTTATCGTATAGTAAATATTCCGCTTTGAAATGTTAATTTCAACATCGAGAAGAATATAATGAAACAAGTTGCAGTGAATAATATATATAACACCAAAATAATAGACAATATGATAGATAAGATGAATTTCAAAACTCTGATTTGGCAGGTGCGCCCTTTTATCAGAGATAATATAAAATATAACACCCTAATTTATATCGTAAATTCAACGAAAAAACTAAAATCACTTTCGTCTAAGCGCAATATCAACATTGCTCACCATACCGGAAATTACTAAGGAAAACATGAAGAACAATAAATTAAAAATTCACATAAACAATAAATCAGGAGTGTATAAAATTAATTGTGATAAGTTCCATATTGGAAGCTTTCAGACCAGAATTCCAGAACATAAATGGAGCTTTGTTAATGAAAAATCGGAGTTATATGCAAACCATTTAATCTATGAAAATCACGTATCTATTTAATTCAGACTTAGAAATATTGAATGCGGAAAATAAGGGAATAAAACTAAATTGCCTAGATGTTAATTTTTTTTTAAAGAAGAACTTATTTTACTAATTAATCAAAAACAAGAACATTACAATAAATGTATTAATATCGAAATAAACGTTCGAATGCAGTTGCAGCCTGATGTTTTATATTTGTCGGCGGTGCGAATCAGTTTAAAAGGTAGAAATGGAGCTCATTACATGATTCTTTGATGTTAGTCTTGGTAATTATAATGGCTTTCAAAGCTCGACTCTCAACTGTTTTTTCTCTCTTGTCCATATCTTATTCGCGCGACAGTTGCGTTTTTTAAAGGCAGATATTGAACGTATTCAATAATCATATAAACACTCATTTAGTTGAGATTGTTGTCCAGAAAAGTTGTGAACTACTCCACCCGACAGTTTTCAACAGCAACATTTTTAGCATTCTAGCTTATTTTTCATATGTGACATAGTGGGAAATAAGCGAAAACTCAACGAACCCTTCCATTCTTGAATGCTGCAAACAAATCCTTGTGTAATCAGTAAATCCGTCACATTCTGTACTTCTTCTCACGTAGGTACTTTAGTCAAATTCATCCATTCAAACATTTCTAATGGTACGAACAGAACGAGTAAGTCGAGGTGGAGTTCGCGGTCGCGATCTATGTAAAACAAACACATTGAGTTAAATAGGAGCGAACATAACGAGTAAGTCGCGGTGGAGGTTTAGCGCGATGCCACTAAAGAGGTTTACAGCGATGCTTTTGAGAATCACATCAGTTTGTTTTACATGGATGCTTACAGCGCGGTCTACAAGGATGCTTCGCTGTGATTGGTGCGTTCCAGGCAGTGTTGTCATCACCCTCAGCAGCTCGCATAGAATACCGCCACACGTCTTCTGACATTTCGTGCGTTACAGTACTCCAGTTGCCAGCTTTTTTCTCCTTCGAGTATTAAGTTTATTTTTTGATAATTTGTGCTAAATATGAAGAAGATCTCATAGCAATTGTGCAGATCACTCATTTCGTAATTATATTGGTAATTATAGGAGCTTTTATTGGCCTTTTTAAAGAGTATTTAATCATTAAAATAGAGTTTAATGACTTCAGACTCATTCTATTTCGAAGCTTCGTTATGTTCATGGCACTAATGACTAAATATCCTTCCAATTTCAGCATTCTATTTCATTCGATGGCTACAAGCGGAAAAAGGACAGACTTGTCAGTAGTCTAGTCAACAAGTGCTTTTTTGTTCTACTTTTTTCAGCAGTCTTGGAAAAATATGAGCAAGGTGTCATTCGATTCGGAATAGTATGTAGATATGTTTTGATAATAAAGATCCGCTCGCGAAAATTGTAAAAGTTGTAAACAATTTACTGAAAGAACAAAAGAGGGGCTTGGTTTTCTGCGAATAACTCAAAAATATAATATCTAAAAGAATATTCCAAATGAACAGAAAATTTCTTATAATGAAGTTTCAGTTCCCGAAAATTTAGGATCAATATTTACAATTTTCTCAGAGAGGTAAAAATACGGCCGAAAACGGGTAATCTGGCTTGCGCAAGCCACTCCCATTTTGGACACTCTAACAATAAACATTATTCAACCATATTAAATAGGAAAATTAATGAATGAATTCAGGCACTTGCTGGATAGGTGAATGAACTATAATCCGACGGCAAAAATCACGAGTTTCTTTATTGTTATTCAATAGTTAATTATCAATTATTTTGGGCTTGAACATGAAAATTTGAAGTCTTATAACTGTTCAACTATAAATCTGACATTTTTTTCTTTCCTGGAGCTATTTTTGAAAAGCTTCAGAATAGATCCTTTTTGAAAATATTCGAAAATTTTAAATTTTCAGTTTTTTATCAACAATTTACGTAGTTGCAAAATGAAAACAAATTTTTTTATAATTGCAATAAATCCGTTTTTCACCATCGGAAGCTGCATGAATAAAGTTTTTTTAAATTTTTATCTCTTATTGTATGAAAAATTATTATAAATAAATGCGTTGTTAATAAGATAATAGAAAAAAATTTATGATTGTTTAATTTCTTTTATTTTGAATCTACGTAAATTATCAATAATAAACTTGAGAATGAAATTTTTTGAATTCTTTCAACGAGAATCTATTCTGAAACCTTTCAAAACTAGCTCCAAGAGAAAAAAATCTCAGATCTTTAGTTTAACAGTTACCACACTTGCAATGTCCATGTTCAAGCAGCAAAAAATTATGAATTAACTATTGCATAACTAATTGAAAAATCGCTATAAAATTTTCTTGCCACTGAATTATTGTTCATTAACTATCCAGTAAAGGCCTGAATTTTTTCATTCATTAACTTTTCCTAGCAAATAATTCAGAATCTTACTGATTATTCTTATTCATGAGATGAATATTTTTTTGTCACTCGGAATTGTTCTTTACAGAAATTATCTCATAATTGTGGTATATGATATATCTCAATAGCATATAATTACTTTTTCACAAAATTGTATTTCGAGGAAAAAATACCTACTAAGTAAAATAATCATTCACAATGTTATAGCAATACCTAGAATATATATATATATATATATATATATATATATATATATATATATATATATATATTATATATTATATATATATATATATATATTGTGTATATATATATATATATTATATATATATATATATATATGTATATATATATATATAAATATATATATATATATATATATATATATATATATATATATATATATATATATTGACTGAGATGTTATAAACTTTGGTCGGCAAGTAGGTATATGGATTAAACTGCAATTCTTACAGACTAGCAACATTAAAGAACCTCTACTAATAGGAGAGCCAATAACGATTTTCATATACCTGAAAGATGACAGCAATTTGTATGATATTAAAGTTTTAGACTGTTGGGCGTATGACAATGAAACAATTAATCATTCCCATAATAAGTTACGCCTAACACCTTATGGATTCAACAGAAAGGCTTCTCAGTAAGTATTTATAATAATGTAAATATAATGCATATACTCCTAATATTAGATGATTCAAAACTTCTAATGTGCTATTTGTTTTGTGATTGATTAATATTGAATTATTAAATTTACTCTGGCTTGTTCATTTGTTAATACGTATTCATAGACCTTGTCAAATAATAATTTTATAATCATACTCAAGAGTAATCAAAATTCAATATCTAAATAAATATACATGGATTACTCATGCAAAAAGAAGAAGATATAGTTCCAACCATTTTAATTTATGTATTTAAGCATTTTTTTTCCAAGTAATATATTCATTTCAAAACTAAACTATGTCTCCTTTCAAACAGTGTCATTATACATACAAGTTTAATGGTTTTTTTCAAGTAATATATTAAACTCAAAACAAAAATTATGTCTTCTTTCATGCAGGGGCATATATAATATATAAATTTAATGTGAACTGTATAGGGCAATACAGCACTACAAGGTCAAGAGAATTGTAAGACTCTTTATTTGTACTCTGATATATATATATATATATATATATATATATATATATATATATATATATATATATATATATATATATGTGTGTGTATATATATATATAAATATATATATATATATATATATATATATATATATATATATATATAACAAAAACATGAAATATTACTAAAGCTAGAGAAAATTATTATAGTAATAATATAATGCAATCAGATAAAAAAAAATAAGACCTTGTACTATCCTAACTGATAGAAGACTACATGTTATTGATGGTACAAAAAGTAACCAACAAAAAATCAGAACTGGAGTTCCCCAGGGCACAGTACTTGGACCGCTACTTTACCTAATATATGTAGAAAATGTAACCAAATCAGGATTGCTGAGAAAATTCTTCATGTTTGAGGACGATAATATATAATGCAGACAATTTAAAATCTTTGGAGGAAATGGTCAATGAGGACATGCAGAAATATTGTGATTGGTTGATTTCTCATAAACTAGTATTAATGAAAAAAAGACAGTATTAATCCTATTCATAAATAGAACTACCAGAAATAGTAACATCCATCCACAATTGGTTTTTAATGGTAGGACGCTTAGGTAGGTGAAAAAATATTATTACAAAATAAAGTAATGAAATGACTCCATAATCTTTCACATGATTATCCAAAGAAAGAATTATATAAAAGATATAAATATATGAAGATAGAGGAACTAGTTATGTTTCAGCAGTGTAAATTAATTTTCAAATTAGAAAACAACCATTTATAGAGTCAGAATCTATTAAAAGGAGTTCAAAGCATTACCAAGCGCGAAACAAGTCGAAATAATTCATATTACCTACATAGAAAGAAAACAGAGTGTCGTAGGAAGAGTCCTATATATGCCAGTCTGATAACTTTCAATAGCATGCCATACTATATTAGAAATTCAATAAAATGTAAATTTCATAATTTTGAAAATTTAATTGTAAGTCAACTATAGTAACAACAAATTGTTGAATATTAGTTGTATTCTTAAATAAATAAATGTAGAACATTTGTAGTGAGATAAGAGGTAATAATAAAAAGATAAGTCAATGTATTTTTGAAGGTGAACCAGTGACCATTGCAAATAACTATAATACTTTTCTAATAAATAGAATACCAAAGTTGATAGGCAGACTGGCAGGTGTGACATTCTCCCGAGCATTCTCCCATAATATTCCAAGAAATGACAAAACATTTTGTATACAATCAACTTAACCAAAAGAAATAGGAGAAATTGATAATGAAACTGAAAAATAAATTCACAGGAGGAGAGGATGGAGTACCTTCCAGTTTACTTAGAATATGTAGTGAAGAGATCAAACGAATTATCTCTTATATCATAAGCAATTCTTTTAAGTATGGTATATTTCCAATACAATTAAAAATTGCCACAAACCAATATATAGGTGAGACATAGGTAACGGAAAACTATAAAGCTCTTAGTTTGCTCCCTTGCATTTCTAAAGTTTGTCAACAAGCAATATATGCAAGACTTTTAAACTTTTTGAAAGTCAACTTGCAAATAATGAATTAGCTTTGGGGCTAATTTTAGATCAATAAAGCTTGTATGATTGCCTAGTGAACAATTTATGTTAATAAAATTGGATTCAGTGGATATCAGAGAAAATTAAGGGAATGGTTTCAATCGTACCTAAAGGAACATCAACAAAGAGTTGGTATATTGAAACAAGGAAATGTAAGTTAAGAACTCTTAACTCAATCTGCCCGATGATGGTCTAGTGACCGAAATTGCAAACGCAGTGTTAAATTTTTCAAAATATTTTGTGATAATAAACGTAGTAAATTCAAATTTAGTTTTGTTCATCATGTTAAATTATCACGTAGTAACGACGGATTCCATCAACTATTTAAATTAGAAGAATCAACCAAATTTTTGGGGTTCTATATTGATGAATGTTCGAAATAGACATACCACATAGATGATCTATGAAAAAGACTAGGGTATGGAATAAGAACTTTAAGATATTAGCCAGGACTATTATGAAAACTATTTTGGAAACTTTGAATATCTTCTTAGATATGGAATCATATTTTGGGAAATAAACACAGACCTTAGTGATATATTAGTTATTCAAAAGGGAGTTAAAAAGATTGATGTTTGGATTGAAATTATTGGGAATGTGTAGGGAGACATTTAGGAGAGGGAAGATTTTCAGAGTTCATTGTTTGAGTGTTTAACATTTCTCTTCAAAAATAAAACTATAATGTTGGAGCATACAACAGCTCTCCAGTATCCAACAAGATCACTGAATTATATTTATATTTGCAATATTAATTCTAGACGAAAAACAATAAAAAAATGGGATAAAGTGAAGTTTGCTTCCGACTTTGGACTATCAACACTATTATATGCAAACTTAAACGCCTTCAAGTTTCCAGACAAGGATAATCTACATTTTGTTTGTGATGTTGAGGTAAATTAAAACTTATCTAATATTTACTCACTAGTTAGTAGTTAGTATACATTTTCAGTGATTAATTCCATAATACATTAATAATTTTCCTTTTGTCTTGTAAAGAAAAATTGTGAATTTTAAGTTCAAATGAGGCATACCACCACCACCACCCAAATATTTGATCTACTAAAATAAAATGTGAATTGTGAAGTAATGTGAACTACTGAATTTCGGTGTAGTAGGTGCATTCGCGATGGGCGCTTAAACGCTTTAAGCGCTCACGTTTAGAAGCACAGATTATTGGCGATTGGCGTTCGTGTTGGCCTACTAGCGCTTAGAGACGCTCACGCTTTGGATTTGAGTTGAGCATTAGTTATTTCAACATGGCGAATGCCAGATCTTTTTACGCTTGTAGGCAAAAGCACGATAGTTCACGCAAATACCGTGGTGTTAAGCGTTTGTGAGCGCGAGTCGACCACAGAAAACAAAGCTCATGAGCGCTTAAAGCGTGTAAGCGCCCAACGCGAATACAACCCTTGATAAGGGCGTTTTATGTGCAGTATGCAAGAAGAATGGCATGAATTTATATTATTTTCTTGAAATAATTGTATTTTAAGCTATGTTCGACAATTTAGTACTTATTTAATCCATAGCATCTTAATAACATTTAATCCCACTTATTATTACGAACTAGAAAATAATCAAAATTTCATAATATTATATAATTGCACTTAAACCAGCGTTTCTTAACCTGTAGGGCGTGCGCATACTGAAGGTGGGGCGCGAGCACACACACCACAAAATACCTTTTTCCTTTAGTATTACATTTTATTGGGGGAGCGAGATACAAATGAAATGATGATCTTCACACACAATCCAAACAAAAGAGCTTTTTTTTACATATCATACTTAGGGAGGGCATTTTTTAGTATTATATCTTATTGTATTAGGTATAGGGGGTGCGAGATACAAATTAAATGATGATCTGCACACTAAATTGGGACGCGAATCCTAAAAGGTTGAGAAACGCTGACTTGAAAAATATTAATTTCCAATATCCAGTTACATTCGATAGAAAGAATCTAGCATCTTTAGTATATTTACTTTATGGAAAGTATATTTAGAATTATATACGTCTGAGATAAATTTATAATAACTTTCGAATAATCACATAGCAACGATCTTAATGTAATAAGTACTCATTTGATTTGAGCCCTGAAAAAGGTGGAATCAAATTTTGATTAATCTGAATAAAACAATTCCCTCAAGAAACAATATACTACTTTTTTGTTTCAGTTATGCTTCAAATCCTGTGATACTATATTCAAGATGAGGCGAAGATATGGTGCAGATCTGGATGAATGACTATGAAATCGATATTTTTTATAATATAAAGTTGATCTCTAAGTTTAAGATATAGTCAAAATGTGCGCTATTGCCTTTTACACTTGAGTTGTATTGTAAAATCTTTAAAAAAACTTTATCAAATTTTGATTTACATACATTCATTTTATTGGCACAATATCAGCCCGTACAATATACCTGTACTTCTTCATATAAAAAAAAACTTGTTTCACTTGGATCAATTTTGACATATATTCAGGGTGTCCCACCAGGAACTGCATCGATGGATATATGGAAAACTAAACATAGGAAATATCTGAAAATTTGGCTGTGTATTAATGTCGATGGGGGACATCCGGCTAAAATATTCTCAAGGGATGGCACTTCCGGTTATACCGGAAGTAGGTATCAGCTTGCTTATTTCAAATGGGACATCCTGTATATTATTACATTTTTGGATTCCTCACAAAATTCTAGATAGATTTTATATATAATGTCCTATACCTATCTTCAACTGTTTCGGAAATATTTGAATTTATTTGTCAAAAATTACGTATGCAGATCGAGTAATAATCATATTTTTCTTCAAAAAAAAAACGGTACTACTGCCCAATAAAGATAAATTTCCTAATAGAGGTGGTTCTGTTTTAGCGTAAGATGAATAGTATTTTGACATTTAATATACAGGGTGTTCAGGAAAGTATTACAAAAATGGATGTTGAAAAACTACAAAAAGTCAATTTTTTATTATTATCCTGAGCACCCTGTATATTAAATGTCAAAATACTATTCATCTTACGCTAAAACATAACCACCTCTATTAGGAAATTTATCTTTATTGGGCAGTAATACCGTTTTTTTTGAAGAAAAATATTATTATTACTCGATCTGCATACGTAATTTTTGACAAATAAATTCAAATATTTCCGAAACAGTTGAAGATAGGTATAGGACATTATATATAAAATCGATCTAGAATTTGGTGAGGAATCCAAAAATGTAATAATATACAGGGTGTCCCATTTGAAATAAGCAAGCTGATACCTACTTCCGGTATAACCGGAAGTGCCATCACCTTGAAAATATTTTAGTCGGATGTCCCCCATCGACATTAGTACACTATGTTTAGTTTTCCATATATCCATCGATGCAGTTCCTGGTGGGACACCCTATATATATATATATATATATATATATATATATATATAATATATATATATTATATATATATATATATATATATATATATATATATATATATATATATATATTTTGATAATTATTAGCAATAACAGGCTTAGTGAATCTCAAAAAATTCGATTTTATTAAAAAGTGAGGAATGTCTTGGCGAGACGACAACTTTGTAATAAAATCGTGTTTTTTGAGATTCTCCAAGACTGTTATTGCGAATAAATATCAAAAAGTTGAAAAATAGTTCACAGGCAACAACAATTCAATATATATATATATACATATATATATATATATATATATATATATATATATTTATATATATAAATATATAAATATATATATATATATAAAATTATATATATATATATAAATATATATATATATAAATATATATATATATATATATATATATATATATATATATATATATATATATATATATATATATATATATATATATATATATATATATATATATATATATATATATATATATATATTTTGAATCGACGAAACCTTTATTTGATAGAAATTCATATTAAGAAATAAAAACACGTTTCTTTAAACTTAATTTCCACTATATTTACAATTGACAACACAGTGTCTTCATCAGATTCAGACGGGGAATTGCCCGTTATTAAACCTGATATTTGAAATCTCTTAACAGTTAACTATTCCAAATAAGTCAATACCTGTTATACCGTTCTGGGAATGATAAATACAATCCCCTGTTATTAATACCTATTAGTAGACCATTTCATATAATATATAAGCACTGTGATATATTTTAAGTATTAATTTTTAACTAAATCTGATGAAGACACTGTGTTGTCAAAACAATTGTCATTTAATTGTAAATATAGTGGAAATTAAGTTTAAATAAACATGTTCTTATATATATATATATATATATATATATATATATATATATATATATATATATATATATATATATATATATATATATATATATATATATATATATATATATATATATATATATATATATATATATATATATATATATATATATATGTATATATATATATATATATATATGGCAAGATTTATTTGCCTCTTGCAATTTGCATTCATACAAAAATGATAAAAAAATTTAAAATGAATTTAAACATTTGATATAATTTCATACATGCACATAATATACAAATTATAAATGACACTAAAGTCAGTGTTTTTCAATTGAGTATTATAAAATCTAGAAACTTAAAAATTAAAAAATTATTACTCTAGATTTACATTCATACAATATTTTCCTTGTCTACTTTCTTTTCTTTCAGACCATGTGGAGAAAACTGAATATCAAACCTGATGTTTTTTTCAACAATAAAAGCTAAAAGTAATAATAATTGAGTTTTCATATGTAAGAAAAACCAGACTTTTTTTCTTGAACATGTTTCATCATTCCACATGCATTGTTCCACACACGATCTTGAAGTCAAGTCCAGAAACTCCTTCATTCACAAAAATTTAATATTTCAAAATTTACATCTGCAAAAAATAGTATACCATAGACTGAAAAGTACATCCATTAAAAATCTGAACTATACTGCAAATTAATTTATTTCAGGAGTGTTTAATGGAAAATGAGTTTTCAACTAAGTGAATATTTTCTTTACCTTGGATCAAGTGATGAGGTTTTGTTGAAGCTTCAAGGATATGTAAGAAGAGATATAAATATTTTCATTCATTCATGAACAAATAAAAAGTTGCATAATATATAACTATTCAAATATGTCACAAATATTTTTTGTTAAATATATTGTACAAGGTATAAGACATAAGAAATTGTAATGATAGAGCATTGATCGCAATTATTCGAGTAAATCATACCTTTTACATAAGATGTGATTTCACAAACAATTGATTTTAAATTTTAAGTATACATTAATGTCAAGTTGCACAATTATCTTTCTTACAACTAATTCATACAGAGCAGAATCATCCACTAGAAGTTCATGGAATTATCATAAATTCATTCTAAAGCATTCAACATTAGAAGTTGTTTCAGTACTTTGGTTTGAGATGTTTCTCTAATTTCTCCAGCAAGAAACATTTCATCTACTACAGTATATACTTTATAGAAGTTAAAAACAAGATCTAGTTCACAAACATTATGAAAATATTCATTCAAAACTTCCACAAAATTATGTATTGCTTCCAAATAGCAGAGATTATTGTCGTTGACATCTACACATATGCAGAAATACAGTCCTGCATATCTCCGATAAACAATCTTGAAGTTACGAAACTGAAAAGAAAAATAAATTGATTGACAAGTATTCCAATTTATTACCTTAAATAATAATAATCATATTTATTGGGTCCAAAATTTAATCGTAAGACCACAAGTGCAACAGAGTGCGTTGTACAACTCTGGGTACATGAAGTACAACTTAAAAACTCATCACAAAGCCATAAAAAAGCAGAAACGATAATTTTTTAACAAGACTTAACAAATTAAATAAAAAATAAGAGAATTAATAATAAATATACCTAATAAGGTTTGTTTTTTACTTAGTTTTCTTTATCCTTTAGGGAAATATAATATCTACAGAATATTTAAACGAACTTAAATAAATATTTTGTGGATCATGAATTCTACAACTCACATAAATAAATTCATTATAAGAGTAATACATGAGGAAGGTTGAATCTTTGAATAGGTATTAAATAATGTTTTGGATTGATTGGGCTGTTACATGATGTAAATTAATAAACATTTTAAAACAATGATTTATAAAAACAATTTACTCATTTTTTAAATAAAATAAGCATGACGTATAATTTGGTGAAACTTCACTTTCTTTATATGCTAAATGCATAATGCATAATGCTCAGTTTGATTCTATAAACGATTGTTTTAATATCAAAAAAGGTATTAATCCATTCAAACGTCATCATAGTTTTAGAGCAAAGAATAGAAGACTGACTTAGGATATCAAGTAGTAAGTATGAACAGATCCTTGAAATTACATAGATAGTACCTATAAGTTTCTATGATCTATACTGTTGGAATGATTAATGAAAATTAGGACAATATTGGGTAAATTGAATAACAAATAACTACTTATTCTGAAATATTTGATAATTGTTAGTTCATGAGTTGTCTGCTACTTCATACAAATACCACAGACTACACATTTGAACACAAAACTGCATTTTAAAATAGTCCCTACTAAATATTATATAATACGAAGAAATAAATAAAGTCATTTATATAAATGATGGATATGGTGTACAATCCATCCATGGGTAAATATCAACTTCTAATAACGAAATTTCATTTGTTTCTTAAAGCAACTTTGTTAAAATGATACGAAATAACTGAAATTGTAAAACAGGTAAGTACTAGAAAAAGTAGGAGAGGAAACAATAGTCATTTCAATGTGAAAAATATCTATAGGAGTACTTGAAAAGTCTAGGCTACAGTACCTACCTACCTCTACAAAATTTGTATGTTTAGCATCTCGAACAGTAACTACTGCATGAACTTCTTCTATGAGCTTCTGCTTTTCATCATCGTCGAAATTCATATACCATTTAGCTAACCTAGTTTTTCCAGCTCTGTTTTGAATTAATATAAACCGAATCTGAAATTAATTGATTTGAAAAAAAGAGGCGGTATCAAGATTAGAAGATAATTAGTTTATAATACATAACTAGGCATACTCAGTTTTAAATTAATTTTCTGAAGTAAAGAAGGATGACTTTCAAGTAAATTAAAGAGTCTTACCATATTTTTAATTCAATATAGTATTATAACAATATCGTTTTATAAATTAAAAGTAATACACAAAACTTAGAATTCTATCACTGATTAACACTGACAGACTGACACTGACATATTTAACTTTGACATTTTACACTTCCCTCATCAAACAGTAGTTTATATCGTTTTAGTTCTTTGTCTAATGTAGCTCAATTTACCCAGAAATTGACATCTGCACTAAATGATAATTGGGTTCGCGGTTGTTTGGTTGGGTTGTTATATTTTTTTATTTTCCACTTGTATATTATTTGTTGATTTTACCTTGGATATGGTTGTTATGAAAACACTCATTATGCCCTAGGGGTAATGAGAGCGGGCATTATGGATCATATTCATAACGCCCGCTCATTGTACGAGGAGAAATTAAGCAACTTCCATCATAACATAATCCTTGTCGTATACGACTCTGGATTTCTCCGGCAATGAATTATTCGCAGCTTTGGCTGCATTTTCTATGATATTGTTGGGTGAATTCGTTTACATTTTCATTATTTCTATAAGACTACACAAAGAAAGCAGCAATGACATTTACCAAATATCATGACAAAAATATTCACAAACGTCAAAATATCAACAAATGACATGCCTACTATGATAAGGAAAATGGAAAGTATAGGAGCAATGAATCGATCTTAAAATCGATTTTTCATTATAATAAAATAATTTTTTCGAGAAAAATAAAATCTTGTATGCACACACTGAAAACGTTAATTAAAATTCATATCAATTTTCTTCCAATTGACAAAAAGCTTGATCCTACAACAGATTAGGATCAAAATTAACGAACAACAATTTTTCTTAAATGTATCATTTTTGATATTAGTGAAATGAATCTAGAAATAGAGCTGAGATCATGGTTCTATTGAAAAATATCAGTAAAGTAATAATCAGTCTATGGACAAGCTATCTTCATTAAGAATTTATATATTTTTTAAACCTTTATAATCTTATCAATTTTATTGAATTCTCATATGATACATTAAAAAAAAAATTAATGAAGTTTATGGCAACATGGAAAATGGACCAGATTAATATAATTTATTTTTTCAAATAACCTAACATGATAAATATTGGATATTTATTATGTATGTATATATATATATATATATATATATATATATATATATATATATATATATATATATATATATATATATATATATTTATTTTTTATATATATATATATATATATATATATATATATATATATATATATATATATATATATATATATATATAGGTATATAATTATTTATTTGAATTGTTGTTTGCCTGTAATATTTCTAATCTCTTGATAATTATTAGCAATAACATAATATAATATATTATATATATATATATATATATATATATATATATATATATATATATATATATATATATATATATATATATATATATATATATATATATATATATTATATATATATATATAATATATATATAGGCTTGTTGAATCTTAAAAAACTCGATTTTATTAAAAAGTTAACTTTTTAATAAAATCGAGTTTTTAAGATTCAACAAGCCTATATATATATATATATATATATATATATATATATATATATATAGTATTACATATATATAATAATGTATATATATATATATATAATAATTATATATATATATGTATATATATATATATATATTATATATATATATATATATATATATATATATATATATATATATATATATATATATATATATAAGGGCAGATTTAAACAACAATGTTTATTTTTTTTCCACTGGTGCGTGAGGAAAGAAGAACCGGTCTTTCCAAATGAGCTGGTTAAAGGGACATGAATGGCTAGCATACAGTAAAGTTGAGCACGAATTAATACCAGGCGCACGTGGTAGCATCTGAAACTTTTTTGATGGTAATGGAGGGAAAATCAATGGATGTTGTTGTCCAAATGAGATCACAGGAAAGTAAAACTGTTAAAGAGAATCGTAAGAAACTAGTACCCATTATAAAAACAATAATATTATATGGAAGGCAAAACATACCGTTAAGAGGTCACAGGGATGAATGTAGTTAAGAATCGGAAACTTCTTACGGAGTCGGAGAAAGAAACCTCAGAGCATTGTTAAAGATCCGAATCGATGCTGGAGATGAGATATTGCATGAACACGTAAACATGTGTTAGTGCAGGCGCTGAGAAACATTCCGTTTGCAAAAACCGATGACCTCATTCTGATTAATGATTTAAGTAAAGAAAGACCAACTGAATGATATTGTGGAGGTTGCCGGACGAAATTATGGTCCAGTTTTTTTTTTCGGCCCTGTAAAAGGAGTTTTCGATTCCATCGCTGTAGCTGTGGAAAAAAAAGTGGTGTAGAATGCAAAAAACAATTGACCGTTATTTCTCGACTGGAATATTTCTTTAAGACCCTCATATATCTGGAAGTGAAGGTTGCCTGACAAGCCAGCTGTCAGTTTTATTGTAAACGCCCTCCACAGCGACTTTTATCTGTTCTTGAATTTTGGAGCGGGCAGTGCTGTTCTTAACCGTTTATGACGCTTCAGTTATAGCTAACCGTCATTCTCGTGCACACTGATTATTATCAAAAGTACATTTTCCAATTTTTATAATAGTAGTACTCAGAGTTTTGTGATTTATTTGGTTTTCAAAGTAAAGAAATGTCGCTACAATTAATAAATTTGAACAGAAGAAACTCCAACGCAAAATCATCTCTATTTTGTGATTTACCGGGTAAACTGGTAAACGAACATAAAAAAAAGTAATTTGAAAAGATTCAAAATGCAGCACATCAACGCAAAGACGAAATTGCAGACAAGTTTGAGAAGTTGTTTGATCCGACTGCTGATGAACAACACTTCTCGTGGCATAAACGTTGCATACCCAGCTATATCAGCGAAGAAAAAATTCGTCGTCGTGAAATATCACTGCATAGAGCGCTGGAAAAAAGTGCTTCGTCATCAGGCGTGGCTGGCCATTCAACTGAAAGGACCCGCAAGTCAAAAAGAAGAAGCAGCGAATCGTCGAGTAACTCATGCTGTTCCATTTGTGGTCATACGACGAAAACCAAAATTACAAAACTTTATCTTTCTACTGAAATTTCAGCAACTACGCTAATTTTCAATCCTTCGCGTCGACAACACGATGAAATGTTCACAAAATTTTGTATCTTCGAAACACTGGAAGATTTGTTAGGTAAAAACTTCCAATATCACAAATCGTATTACAGGAATTACGTTTCATTAACAAAATCTTACATTGCTTGAAGGCTGCAGCCCAAACATATTCGTGAAAAAATTCCTTAGAACCAATACCTACATGAGCCTCTGAACTTTCTTCAATTTGGTTATGAAACGAGATGAAAAGCTGTACCCAGTGCAAATGGCAAAACCGCCTTTGCCAAATTCTTTAATCAGGCCTTGCAAATATAATGCTGATTGCAGGACAATGTCCTGCAGTTGTATAAAATTAATTGTATTTACCTTTTTCTTCGCTGATATAGCTGGCTATGCAACTTTTTGCTACGAGAAGTGTTGTTCATCAGCAGTCGGATCAAACAACTTCTTAAACTTGTCTGCAATTTCGTCTTTGCGTTGATGTGCTGCATTTTGAATCGTTTAAAATGACTTTTTTTCTGTTCGTTTACCCGGTAAATCACAAAATAGAGATGATTTCGCGTTGGATTATTTTCTTTTCAAATTTATGAATTGTAGCGACATTTTTTTACTTTAAAACCAAATAAATCACAAAATTCTGAGTACTACTATTATAAAAATTGGAAAATGTACTTGTGATAATAATCAGGCGCACGAGAATGACGTTTAGCTATAACTGAAGCATCATAAACGGTTAAGAACAGCGCAGCCCGCTCCAAAATTCAAGAACAGATATGAGTCGCTGTGGAGGGCGTTTACAATAAAACTGACAGCTGGCTTGTCAGGCAACCTTCACTTCCAGATATGTGAGGGTCTTACAGAAATATTCCAGTCGAGAAATAACGGCAAATTGTGTTTTGCATTCTACACAACTTTTTTTCCACAGCTAGAGCGATGGAATCGAAAACTCCTATCATAGGGCCGAAAAAAAAACTGGACCGTAATTCCGTCCGGCAACCTCCACAATATCATTTATTAGGTCTTTCTTTACTCAAATCATCAATCAGAATGAGGTCATCGGTTTTTGCAAACGGAATGTTTCCCAGCGCCCGGTCTATGTGCTAAAAATGTTTCCTACATTAGCAAGTCGACACAAAATGACTTAATTGAATGCTGTGGGGAAATAATCAGAAACAAAATAGTGGGCAAGACTCGGGGCAAGATTAAAAAGTCTGAATATTTTACCATTATAGCTGATGAGACCACAGATGTTTCTGTTTGTGAGCAACTTACCATTTGTATTCGCTATTTCGATGTAGATACAAACGAAATACAAGAAGACTTTCTAATGTTTGTCGAATTTGTTAAACTTACTGGTGAAAACATTGCTCACCATATTTTAAAGGCATTCGAAAACCTTAACCTGGACATTACATTGTGCCAGGGTCAATCATATGATGGAGGAGCCAACACGAGCGTTAAAATAAAAGTTGTTCAGGCAGGCATATCCAGCATTCAGCCTTTTTTACCCACTGTGCAAGCCACCGACCCAACTTAGCTATTAATACAGCCTGCACTGTTTACTCAAAATAAGAAATGCCGTAGGAGTTATCACATGTGTAGCAACTTCTTTTCGTGACTCAGCCCAACGAATACATCTCCTCGGAGAAGAAATGCGAGGTCATCTACCAAAGAAAAAACGGAATATAACTAAAAAAATGTGTGAGACCTGATGGGTGGAAAGACATGAAGCGGTTTTGACATTTTTGGACGTCTTGCCATGTCCTCCTGAAATATCAAGATCAAGGAAACAGAAGAAGTGCTACACCTCCGTGTTCGTTGCTCCAATCTATAATGTCGTCGGAATTTATCATAAGCTTGGTAATCCTCTCTGATATTTCAGGAATCACGCTGCCCTTATCCCGACCATCACAAGCCATTGAATATACTTTCTGCAGTTCAACTCATTAATACGACCACAGCAAGTCTCCAGGGGCAACGTGAAACTAGCTCGGACACATTCAAAAAACTTTTCAATCAGGTTGAGGCCATCGCAAATGAAATTGGCGCAGAAATCACAATCCGCAGAATCACCGGCCCCGGCTGTCAAACAAATCGTCCGAACATTCCGACTCATAATGGGACGATACTTGTCGAACGAAATGGCCGATCACCAACAGGACTGGGACATCCATTTTTAAGTACTACTGTTGAAGGCTTTTCGAGCTTCCGTTTATACCCGAGCAAAGGTTCTCTTAGGTCAAGAACTGCGACTGAAATGTGATTTGCTGTTTATATATAATTTATACCTATAGGTATATATATATACAGGGTGATTCATTAATATGTGTAAATATTTTAACCAGAAAATTTGGAGCTCAAAATATGAAGATCTAACCCAATTTGCTTATGCAAAATATTTCTCCTTACTGATTTACAGGGTGTTTTATTTAGATTATTAAAAATCAATTTTGTTCATTACTTTAATGCTGCTTGACATTTCTTTATGATATTTGGCAGTAAGTTGAAGTAGTTTGGGACACATCAAATAATAGTAAAGAAGACTTTCTCGCTATCACCAGTAGCGTACGGCAGGGACACGGGAAGAGTTCTCGTTTCATAAATTCTACGCCACTGGCAGAATTGTCATTTTAGTATAATTTTTTGATTCTCCAATATTCTTTCTGTAAATAAGGTACCCTTTTTGCGTAACGCTAGAGCCACTATTTTTCGAGATATTTAACGTTGAACATATGGCTGCACAATTCTTTTGATTTTTATGTACTTTTATGTCTTCTTTACTATTATTTGATGTATCCCAAACTACTTTAACTTACTGCCAAATATCATAAAGAAATATCAAGCAGCACT